>BSBK01002116.1:445000-732500 GCA_027943335.1 Chamaecyparis obtusa
CCCTATTTGAAAAACCTTCACCAAGTGTTGTTACTTACGAATCATTCATTATAAATCCCCTTAAGATAGTCAATTGATAAGTAGGAGATATTTTCCATAGCAAGTCAAATTGTGATATTGCCATCAGGATTCAACTATGTAGTTTTTTGAGTCAAACTCATTGACCCATGTTTCATGAGTAGTGGTTCATACTAACCCATCTCCAATTATAATGAATGGAACACTTAAAATTCATTGGATCTAGGTGATGCTCACAGATTTGAAGCACTAAGACTTCTTAGGAGGTCACCCATCCCAGTACTACTCCAGTACAAAGTTTCCTCTATGGTTAAACCCACTCTTCTTGAAACCCCATTTACAAAGCCTTCACCAATTTTTGTGCCTTATGAACCATTCATTTGAAAGACCCTTAAGCTTTGTTGGTTCCCAAAACCATAGATTGGATATCCAAGAGTACTTTTGTCACTTCTCCTATAGGACTTCTCAATCAACCTTGGACAACAAATGAGAATAATCCTTTGATTCAAATCCTCCACACCTTCAGGCTTCACTAAACCTAGGCAGGTAAACCCTTACCTCTAACCCTGATTAATTTAGTTAAAGGCTTTTGTATAGAGAATTTAAAACTTCATGTCTTCCCAAGGTGGAAAACAATCCTTGAGATCAATCAAAATGAAAAAGTTGCTCAAAAGTATTTGAATTGCTTTATTGTGAAATTAAATTTTTTTTTAAAATATATGGTTTAACATATATGAATTGTGATTATGTTTGATAGAAAAATGAAATTCACAATTTTAGAAAATATTTCCTAATTTATGAAATAATTCTCAGACCAGTCCCTTATCCAACTTTGGGCAGATAGAGTCAATTCTTTATCAAATCCTTTACATACAACTCTGAGAGACATAATTCACATACCATCCATTACCACATATAGAAATAAAGATCTCTTATAGCATAGATCTCAGTCTAATTGAATTTAATTTCTCAGATAAAACTGATTAGACAAAGTTACATAGACAACACTTCATATATAAGCTTTGATGATCCAAGATATATACTGCAACTTAGTCTTTCAAAAAATATTTAAATGATAGTAATTGATTCTGAATCAATAATCACATAGGACTAACCTGATTAAAAATAAATGAACTAAAAATCTCCAGATTGGACAAAAAAACAAGGTCTTTTATATTTATTTCAAAAAGTAGTTACAATTGATCTGTGCTTCAGTTGCAATATCCTGCCTATCATCTTTTCAAAATAGTTCTAAGTGTAATTTATACATTCTATATCTATATCTCTCCCCCTTTCTAATGGTCCTAGTATCCTTTTTTATACAAAAATGAAAGGATGCAAACAAGCTTTAGATCGTCGTGCCTATTCCTAAATAATAACTAACAACAACTGAGAGCACTTAAATTACAATTCAAATAAACAAACTTAAAACTAAACACTCTGAGAAACTAATACAAAAGGATTGTGTCATCCTCGCTATCTTTATCTGGAACTTCTGATGCCTCCTTTGGGGTCTTCAAGTAGTCATTAATCCATTTAGAAATTTGTGAGTGGGAGGGCCATTTAAACTGTGGAACTTCAAAAACATTGATGAGGAGATCCCACCACTTCTTGCTGGTTTTAGATTTTCAAACCCGTGTCCTAGCTTCAATCCTTCAACTCTAAATTGTTTTGCACCTCAAATTCCAATTCTCCAACAGATATTAGTTCGAATCCTTTGTATTCATATAGGAAACTCAATTTAAAGCTTATTAAATTAAAACATCACTTCTTAATACTTCGGGCGTGTGAAAATCCAACGGTGCATTTTAATTGTCAAATCTACCACCTTTTCATTAAATGACCATTTTTAGCATTTTCGCAAACACCTTTATGCTTTACTTGCAAATGGTGAAAAATTGCTATCTTGTGATCATCCTTATAAGCTCCTTGCGAAATAGCGAAAAATCTCTATCTCACAACCTCTTCTATATGTTAGTTGCGAAATAGAAAAAAATTGTTGTTTCGCATCCCATTGATACTTGCCTTTGCGTGGTTTCAATTTTTTTTCCATTTTGCAACCCTTTATTTCATACCTTTTAAAATAGAAAAAAATACCCAAGAACACTTGCTATGAAGGATAACTTGATTTTAACTCTTCAATGTGATTTTTATCTTTGAACCAAGACTATAACTAGGTCATTTTGATGCCTCAAAATGGAAAATTTTGATTGATCCATCAGTGGCTCTTTCTAGGGATGTATGCTCCTTGTGAGTAAAGAGATAAATCAATTATCTCTAGAGAGAAGATCAACAACAAACGTAACATAAAACAAAAACAAGATCTACACTAATATGTAAAAAAAAAATTACTCCCTAGGTGTTCTTTAAAAGAAAAAATGCTTCAACTATTTCCCATGCACCAAGAATTATTGATTGTGTCCATCAGTATCCTAAAAAAAATAAGAATTTTTTCCTCCCTTTTCAACAATAATGTATGGTCCCAACCGTAGGGCCTTGAATTTTCCATGCTTTCCTTTATCTTGGTCCTTGGCATTCCATTTCAAGACCCAACCTCCTTCTTGAAAATTCATGTCATTGGATTTCATGTCATGTAAGGACTTTATTTATTGTTTCTTCTTGATATTATGTCTTTGGGCATCCCTTATATTTTCTTCTAGTTCAATTAATGCATTCATTCTATCCCCCATGGGATCTAATTCATTCAACTTTTCCTTTGTGATGAATTGATAAACATGCAATAAATTTTGGAGTGGCAATCTTGCTTTCTTTCCATATACCAATTCATATGGAGTATACCCTATTGAATTTTTTATTGTGATTTCATCAACCCATACTACCAGGTTCAACTTGGAATCCCAAGCTCTCTTATTATTGTCAAGAATTCTTCTGATTATCTTCAATATATTTTTATTGCTGGACTCAGCCTGCCCATTTCCTTGAGGGTGATATGGTGAAGAGTAAGACACTGTGATCCCATATAATTTGCAAAAGTCAGAAAAATCCTTTGAACTGAAGCACATCCCATTATCTTCTATAATTTTATTTGGCACTCCAAATCTAGTTAGGACATTTTCCATCATAAATTTTATTACTATTTTTCTGGTAGATTGTCTCACTGGTATGACTTCTACCTATTTTGTGAAATAATCTATAGCTACTAGAATCCATTTATGTCCCCCATTAGATTTATCTTCTATATCTCCTATAAAATCAATTCCCCACATTTGGAAAGGTTCTTCAGTTTATAAAGGTCTAAGATGCAATGTCCCATTGTATTTCAATTTTCTTGAAATTTTTTGACATGCTTCAGATTTTCTAATGTACATGCATGACAATCATTGAAAAAAGATGGCCAAAAGTAACCATCTCTAAGGATCTTATGAGCAGTGGTTTTTGATGAGAAATGTCCCCCACATACCCCTTCATGAAATTCTTTGAGGATTGAATTAGCTTGATAGGTATCCAAATAGAAAAGAAAAATACCATCTCTATTTTTCCAATACAAGTCTCCTTGAATAAGAACATACCTAGTTTCTTGAAGCTTAATGGTTCTTTTCTAACTATCAAATAACTCCTCCCCACATTTCATATTTTTCAAATAGTAAACAATATATGTATAACAAATACATCTTTAAATACTCATCCTTGTATTTTCAATATCAACCTGGGGTATTTGAGCAACCTCCAAATTAGATTCAACCACAAGTTTATCAAGGCCATGTCCTCTTACCAATTTAGTTATCTAGATATCTATATTGAGCTCTTGTACCCAATTTATCCATCCACATCTTTTTCTAGTAGTCTCTGATTGCCTAAAGATATCTTTCACTTCTGCCTTTGGAACATAAGCTACCACATTTTCTCCCACAAGGTATGGTCTGAAAGACTTAACTACCTTCACCAAAGCATATGCATGTTTTTCAACTATATCATAATTTAAGTCCGATGCTTGCAAACACTTACTAAAAAATGCTACATGTTGCTCATACCCCTAAAAAAATTGAAAAGGTTTTGTGAAATTAGGAGATTTAAAAATTGGAGCCTCTTTGATAGCTTTCTTGATGTTTGCAAATGCTTCAAAGGCCTCATTAGTCCACTTTATTTTTGCTCCCTTTTTTAATATTTTTGCAATGGGTTTAACAATTTCAGAGAAGTTTGAGACAAACCTCCTTACAAAATCAATTTGCCCAAAAATGGACTGTATAGCCTTGATTGTCTTAGGGATCTGAATCCTATCAATATAAGATATCCTTCCAGGATCTATTTTTACTCCTTCCTTGGACACAATATGTCCCAAGAGCTTTTCCTCAATAACTCCAAAATGACACTTATTAGGATTTAATGATATTCCATATTCTAGTGCTCTCAGAAAAATATTCTCTAGGTGCTTGCAATGATATTTTGCTCTTTTTGAATATGCAATGAGATCATCCTAATATACAACAAGAATGAAATCAATTAAACCTTAAAATGCTACATCCATGGCCCTTTGGAAAGTAGCCCCAACATTATTAAGCCCAAATGAAATCCTTGCATATACTTAAGTTCCCCAAGGAGTTGTGAAAGTTGTCTTGTATTGTTCTAACTCCTTGAATTTCAATTGGTTATAACTAGAGAACCCATCCATCATAGACAACAACTCATTCCCAGCGAGTTTCTACATTAGCACCTACATATTGGGTAATACATAATTTTCCTTCAAGGATGATACATTTAAGTTACTAAAATCCACACATAACCTTATATCATCGTTCTTCTTTCTTATTGGGACTAAGTTAGACACCCATGTTGAATGTCTAATAGGCCTAATGATTCCTACATCACTTAGCTTTACCAACTCCTCCTTCATCTTAGGGTCCAAAGTTGGGTTTATAGGGCACTTCCTTTGCCTAAATGGTTTAACATCAGGTTTTAGGATAATTTCATATTGGAATAGATCCTCCATGTATGCTTTAAGGTCATCATATGAGTAGGAAAACATACAGTTGTATTTCCTTAACAAAGCGATCAAATCAAATCTAATCTTGGGAGTGAGTTTCTTGCCTATGAAGACCTCTTTTGGGGTGTACTCACTTCCAAGGTTGACATTTTCCACTTCCTCATAATCTACAAAACCTTTTTTCACTTGGAAACTCTCATGATTATCAAATATATTTTCCAATGCTACCAACCCTTTGGGAATATTATTTATCTTTAATTGCACTACTTCCTTTCCAAAAAGAGTCTACTTTGCCTCATGGTCCCCCACATATGCATTCCAATCAAGATGTTGATCCTCATACCAATCTTCACAAGTGAGAAATATAAGCAAGTCTTTGTCATCTTCAAAGATTTTCCAATTATGAATATTCCATGGTATTGTTGGTCTAGATTTAAATTCAACTTGAACTATTTCATCAAATAGAATATCACTATTTTTGACAGCAAGGTTAGCCATGAAATCAACCACAAATTTCTTTGATCTATCGATCCATTCAAAAGAAAAAGAATTAAAAAATTTCCAAATTATCCCAAACCTAATTTCTATACATCATTAACCTTACATTTCTTGTGGAAAACCTATCTCTTATTTGTGACACAACCAGGTCTAAATCACCATGAATAGATAATATCTTTATTCCATGTTTGATTGCAATATTTAGTCCTATCATAAGAGATTCATACTTATCAATATTATTAGTAAAATCAAAAGTGAATAGAAAATAATATTTGAAAGACTTACCATGTGGAGACACAAAAACAAAACCAACACCATTACCTTCCCTGCTACATGCTCCATCAAAGTACATGTGCGAAATCATTTCAGGATCCTCTTTCACATGCACTTCAATAGGGTTAGTATTATTAAGAATGGGCTTAGTGATACTTACCTGGAAGTTTTCCATGTTTGAGTGGAAGAAATTAATTGCCCTTTGTAGGTCAGCCTCTTCAATTATGTAAGGAGATCTTGGATCCCTATCAATCCTTACCTCTCTTCCATTTACAATAATTGTCACATAGGATAAATCCAATTGGACATGTCCCCCCACCAAATTTGACCATTGTTTGGATAGGAGCATTCCATAATTAGTAGGGAACTCCACTAATATGATGTTAGTTGTGTATGGTACATCTGGAAATGATGGAAATTTGAACTCAACATCTTTCATAATTCCCACTGCAGGGACTAATATATTGTCCATAACATATCACCTTCCATATGTGGTGTCCACATTCAAACTGAGTTAGTTCATGACATTGGCTGATATGTTATTTACTACCGCCCCTGAGTCAATCATACAATTCTTGACCCAAGTTTTTATTTATTAGCAATGTTAAATAAAATGAATCAACTTGAGATGGATTATTACTTACAATAGTCCCTAAATAAATAACTAGTGGTTCTTCATTGTCTTGTTTTTTCTTAGAATCATCTTTAGGAACTTTCGACACTAGATAATATTTTCAAAGTTTCCTTCCTATAATCAAGGAATTTCATAATTTCCTTTAGAGGAAAAAATCTTTACCTGTGATAATACTTGATACATAAAGGAATAAAAATTAGAAACTTTCTTACTAGAAACTTGCTTGTCTATAGGATTGGTTAACTTAGGAAGCTGAAATTGTTCTACCTGTTAGTTTGGAAGATCTTCATTTCCCCTCTTTTTTGTGCTTTCTTTTTTGCTATCTTTCTTTGGAACTTTTGCAAACATCCCATTAGGCTTTCCTTAATCAGAATTGACTATCTGATTCCTTAGGTGGTAATTGCTATGGGTCTATTCTACTGTTGCCACTATATATGCTCTTCTTTTTTCATCTATTAACCTCCTCAGCCTATGGATTTATTCCTCACCAGAAAACACTTGTTGACCATTTTTTTGCCTTGTCCTTATCATGTTCACGTCTGGTACATAGTCATTCTCAGAAGAATCATCATCCCTACCCCAAAAGGGTTTTGATGACAAGGCATTCATTGTAGGTTGCTCAATATCATGTTGATTTTCCTCCTCCAATATGCTTTGTGAAACTACACATTGTTCATGCACATGTGGTAATCTAAAAAATTCATACCATGGACCATCTTCAACTAAATGCTTTGCCTTTCTCAAAGGGTCTCGAGTTTCTTCATTCTTTTTTATACTCACTAGATTTCCATCTTTGCACGTAGTATTGTATGGCATATCTTGCAATCTGAATCTTTTATTTTTGGAATATGGCCATTCACTCCTATTTGGTTGATATCCATCTTTATTATTCTTAACTTTTAAATCCTTAATCATACTCATCGGTTTGTTAATTTTATCATCTTCCTTATTTTGCTTAGGGGCTTTTGGATTAAACAATCGAGGATCTTCGTTTGTGCTAATCTTACCAGCAAATTCTCTATCATTTTCAATTGTAACAACTATTTTAACAGCTTATTGTAGTGTGGAAGGTCTATGAGATCTGATCTCATAGTGTGTCTTATTGTCAAAATCACTTAGATAGAGATCAATAAAAAATGAATCAATAGGCTTGACATCTCTATGAATTTTGTTCAATACTTTATTAAACCTCTTATTAAACTCTGCCACTGATTCTTTATAATTCTTCTTTATACTAGTCAAATCATGTGAAGCAAAAGAAGTATCATTGTGATCTCCAAACTTTTTAGTAAATTGATTTACAAAATCTTGCCAACTAGAGATAGATATATCTGGTAATCCTCTATACCATTCAACTACATCTTCCTTTAGTGAATGAAAAAATAATTTCATGAAGACATCTGCATTATCTTCTTCCAAATCTTCGATAGCATTTTTTAGGTTTATATAATGAAACTCAATAGACTCTGCTCCATTTCTTGAAAATGTTGGAATAGCAGTCCTTAACTCATTTGATATAGGATTTGGGTATCCAACTATACCACTAAAATCTAGTTTCCTATACCTTTCTATTACCATAGGAGCTTAGCTATCATGATTTTCATTAAATCCTCTATGACTATTTCCCATATGATGATGATTTTGATAATTACCATTAGGCCTTTGTTGGTTTCCATTTTGTTGTCTTTGATTGTCTCTATTGCCTTCATTTTGTCTCCAACAGTCATTTTTTGTTGTATTTCTGTTTGAATGGAGCAAAGGGTTATTATATCCAGAGTTGAATATGGATTCGTTGTTTTTCTTGTAAGGAGGGTTATACTTCGGTACTTTATTGGTTTTGTCATCCTTGTTCCCTTTATCTCCCTTTGGAACTTTAATCTTTTATTCCAAATCTTGCTAGTACATCACTTTTCAAAACCTTAGCAATTTTTCTTGGAGGTAAACTGAAAACCTCTTGAAAAACCGCATCCAACCTTTGTTCTTCTTCCTCATCTTCTTCATCATACTCCTCTTCTTCCTCTTAATTTTCATCCTAATGTATAGTGTGATGTGTTTCACGAAAGAAATTGTTTCTATATTTTCTAGAGTGTGGTTGTCTATATGTTCTTCATCTTCAATTTCAATCTCCCTTTCCCCCTCAGGGAACTTCTTAAACCCCATAAATATCATATCTGATGTGGATTTGGTTCTCCTTTTAGGGGTAAATTCTAAGTGACTACTTTCTCCTTGATTCAAGGATCTCCTTCCCCCCATATAGTTTATAGAAAAATGCCTAGGATTTTCACTTGTCTTCTTAATAAAAGACTACATATATCTACTTATAGAGTCACCACCTCAATTCTAAGGAAATACTTAATACTTAGTATTGAATTCTATTCTTATTGTGCATAACATTTAAGATTCTAAAAATATTCTTCCTAACATAGTAATAAATCTGTTAGTGAAATCTTTAAGAAACACAAAAGATTTTTATTATTACTTAAAATATTCTCATAGACAACTCCCAATAGAGTTGCCAATCTGTTGATTACCAAAACCACAGATTGGAAATCCAAGAGTTTTTCTACTTTCTGATAGGACTTCTCAATCAACCTTGGCCAACGAATGGAAATAATCCTTTGATTCAATTCCCCTGCACCTTTAGGCTTCGCTAAACCTAGGTGGGTTAACACTTACCTCCAACCTTGATTAATTTAGTTAAAGAATTTTACATAGATAATTTAAAACCTCAAGACTTCCCAAGGTGGAAAAAAATCCTCAAGATCAATCAAAATAAAAAATTAGCTCAAAAGTATTTGAATTTATTGCTTGTGAAATGAAAAAAATTTAAAATATAGGGTTTAACATATATGAATTGTGGTTATGTTTGACATAATATTGAACTTCACAATTTTAGAAAATATTCCCTAATTTATGAAATAATTCTCAATCCAGTCCCTTATCCAACTTTGGGAAGATAGAGTCAATCCTTTATCAGATCCTTTACATACAACTCTAAGAGACAATATTCACATACCATCCACTACCACATATAGAAAGAAAGATCTCTTATAACATAGATCTTAGTCTAATTGAATTTAATTTCTTAGATAAAACCAATCAGACAAAGTTACATAGATAACACTTCATATATAATCTTTGATGATCCAAGATATATATTGCAACTTAGTCTTTCAAAAAATATTTAAATGATAGTAATTGATTATGAATCAATAATCACAACGGACTAACTTGATTAAAATTAAATGAATTAACAATCTCCAAATTGGACAGAAAAACAAGGTCTTCTATATTGATTTCAAAAAGTAAGTACAATTGATCTATGCTTCAGTTGCAATATCATGCCTATCATTTTTTCAAAATAGTTCTAAGTGTAATTTATACATTCTATATCTATATATCTCTCCCTTGCGAATGGTCATGGTATCCTTTTTTATACAAAAATGAAAGGATGCAAAAAAGATTCATACCATCGCGCCTATTCCTAACTAATAACTAACAACAACCAAAATCACTTAAATTACAATTAAAATAAACAAACTTAAAACTAAACACTTTGAGAAACTAATCCAAAAGGATTGTTTCATCCTCGCTATCTTTCTCTAGAACTTTTGATTTTGTCTCTGGGGTCTTCAAGTAGTCATTAATCCATTTAGCAATTTGTGACTGGGAGGTCCATTTAAACTGTGGAACTTCAGAAATATTGATGATGAGATCCTGCCACTTCATGCTGGTTTTAGATTTGCAGACCCATGTCCTAACTTTGATCCTTCAACTCTAAACTATTTCTCAGCTCAAATTCCAATTCTCCAACATATATTAGTTCGACTCCTTCGTATTCATATAGGAAACTCAATTTAAAGCTCATTAAATTAAAACATCACTTCATAATACTTCGGTCATGCGAAAATCCAACGATGCATTTTAATTATCAAATCCACCACCTTTGCATTAAATGACCATCTTTTCATGATTTTGTGAACACCTTTATGCTTTACTTCCAAAATGGTGAAAAATCACTCTCTCACAATCATCCTTATAAGCTCCTTGCGAAATAGTAAAAAATCACTATCTCACAACCTCTTATATATGTTACTTGCGAAATAGAAAAAAATCATTGTTTCACATCCAATTGATACTTGCCTTTGAGTGGTTACAAAATTTTGTCCATTTCAAAAACCTAAACTTTCATACCTTGCGAAATAGCGAAAAATACCCAAGAACACTTGCTATGAAGGATAACTTGATTTGAGCTCTTCAATGTGCTTTTTATCTTTGAACCAAGACAGTAACCAAGTCATTCTGATGCATCAAAATGGAAAATTTTGATTGATCCATCAAGCTCATCAATTGATAAGTAGGAGATATTTTCCACAACAAGTCAAATTGTGATATTGCTATCAAGATTCAACTTTGTAGCTTTTTGAGTCAAACTCATTGACCCTTGTTTCATGAGTAGTGGTTCACATGAACCCATCTCTCACGAGAATGAATGGAACACTTAAAACTCATTGGATCTAGGTGATGCTCATAGAGGTGAAGCACTAGGACTTTTTGGGAGGTCACCCATCCCAATACTACTATATGTCAAGCATGTTTAACTACAAAGTTTCCTCCATGGTTAAACCCACTCTGCTTGCAACTCCATTTGCAAAACCTTCACCAAGTGTTTCACCTTATGAGCCATTAATTATAAATCCCCTTAGGCTCATCAATTAAGTAGGAGATATTTTCCACATCAAGTTAAATTGTGATATTGCTATCAATATTCAACTGTGTAGTTTTTTGAGTCAAAATCATTGACCCATGTTTCATGAGTAGTGGTTCACATGAACCCATATCTCATGAGAATGAATGGAACACTTAGCACTTATTGGATCTAGGTGAGGTTCATAGAGGTGAAGCACCAAAAGTTCCTAGGAGGTCACCCATCCCATTACTACTCTAGCTTGAGTGTGCTTAACTACATAAATTCCTCCATAGTTAAACCCACTCTTCTTGAAACCCCATTTGCAAAACCTTCACCAACTGTTGGGTCTTATGAACCATTCATTAGAAATCCCCTTAATCTGATCAATTAGAAGTGGTAGACATTTAATTTTTCATTTTGATGTGAGAGGAGCTTTTTGGAGCATTGATCGAACTTTAGATAAGGTTTAGTTGAATGGGGAATTTTTATCACAAAATTGAAGGTGACTTTTTAGGTCCAAGTGTCTCATCTCTTGTTTTGAGCCAAATAATTGTCCTTGTGAGCTTGTCTTTGTAGTTATTGGATGGTCACATATGGTTTAGGTTTTAATTCATTAGACTTGTAGTAAAAAAAATTTGGTGCACATAGAGGTAAATACTAACCCAAGTGGTTTCAATCTCAAGTTATAATTTTTGGTGTTGTTAGTAGTGAATTATGGCTCTTTACTTTTATGTGGAATTTAGGTGTTGGAATGAGATAATGGAAGATCACATTTATGTGCTCTTCTAGCTAAGAGACAAAGATGATAAAGTGGTAGTGATTAAGGTGGTTGGTGAATATTTTTGGGTCATTGGTCATGTTCATGATGGGGTGTTGTATGAACAAAATTATTTTCATATGTTTTACAATGCTTGGAATATACTCTTTGGGGCACTTGGCTGGTGTAATGGCTCCCTTGTGTAAATTACCATTTAGCATTACCCTCACCTTATCCTAAGATTCAAAAATCCATGTCATCTTCCTGCATCCCCTCATCGTGCATTTTTACCATCTTCTTTGAAATTTTGGTTATATGACCTTTCAAGCACAAGATGCATGCATGCTGCAAAGATGTTTGTGTTATGCACTCATTCATGAATCTATAGATGTGTAGAGTGTCATTAAGGTATTATGAACTACCAACTTTCAGAGCGTAACACCCAAATCCACTATCTACCAACATAGGGATTCAAATTTTGCCATTATAATCTTAATTTTAAAAATTGGATTCCCTCTCTCTCTCTCTCTCATAATTTTGGGGTCTCCCTTGACAATATGGACATTCTTCTCCACACTAACAGCTTTTCACTTGATTTTCAAAGGCTTTCCATTGTGTTTTTAAATTCTTGATCACATTGGAAATACATTGGTCTCACCATCTTCATCACTGGGCTTCCATCTCTTCAAGAGGAGTCTTCTCACTCAATTTTACTTGTTTTCCTGAAAACATATCATCTTCTTGATCTATTTCTAGAATATCCAAATAGACCCAATGTTTTTCTTGTCTCTATGTGTGCAAGTTTTGTGGAGGGTAAAGTTCAACACATCAACTCCATCAAACGTCAAATCTTGTGTTACACTTTCCTTGTCCTTTATTTATCATTATTCTCATAATATAATAGTAGTTTTTGTTATTGTGTTAATAAATTATTTTCCATTCAGTATCTTTATTTAGTTTATGTTAGTTTCATTTTATTTTTATTGTTGTCTTTGTACTCTCTTCGTATGAGATCTAAGCACATTTCACTATTGTCTCCTACTCGTGTTGTCATCCAAGACTTGTTCTAGTGTCTAGGGAAGTGAGATTACGAAGTTAAGTGATTATTTTCTATAGTTTTTCCTTAGTTTTTGTAGTAAGAACATGTTTATCATTTGGGATACTTTATTTGTTAGTGCTTCTCTTCACCTGGTATTTTTTTAATCTAGGTTACTTGCATTTTGACACTTTAGATTAATTTAAATCTCTCTCTCTCTATAACAAAAACCATATTTGATCCCCCTAGCTCTGCGTGCTAGTTTAAGTGAGGTGACACAAGAGAAAGTTCATCCCTTAAAAATTTAATTAGTGTCTAGGTTGGTGCACCTTTTCCTTCTCCACATTTTTGTGAACTTGACGTGAAGCTTACTCTTGATAAGCTCCTTTGATAGTCTAAATCTTGTGAAAGTCTATGAGATTCACAACCCATACCACTTCAAGAACTGTTGTGGAAAGGTCTTCGAGATGTAGAATTCCTCTTGATTGATATATACATGCAATGCCACACCTTATATTTTCTCGGAATATGGATCCTAATGATACAAGTAGATCCCTTTTCTTCACATGACCGATACTAGGGCTTAACACCTCTCTGAAGGAAGGATATTGACATTCTACACCGAATATATCTTGTCTTGATTCCCCCTATAGTGGAGCATGAATCAACACTTACTATTTATTTTGATAAGACTCAGTCCCCCAAGGGAAATCTAAGAGATTTTGAGTCATTCCTTTAGAAAAAGGGTGTTCACCCAAAATCTAGAGTCACCATCTATAATATGAGGTAATTTGTGGTATTATATAAGGAAGGCCTCAAATTTATTTCTTTAGGAATGATTGTGGATGATAACATACCCATCCCACCTCCCACTCTCAAGGGAATCAATAAAAACTCACTAGAGAGTATAATGGGGTCGCCATGCTCAAGATATTAGTGCATATGGTATATTCTACTCCTAGCACTATCCTCAAGAACAATGGTCCTATTCCCAGTACCACAATATAAAAAAATCCGTTAGGGTACAATTCAAACCTTGGGGGTGGTGGAGGAGGAGTCAATAGTGAATCATCTTCTCTTCCTAGGGGTGGAAGCAATCCACCTCCTCCTCCCCCACCTAGAATTCCAGTCTTAAACAACATATTGTAAAATATGGGGTAGTTGCAAAATTAACAAGCTAATTTGTTGATCATGACTAATCAGAGATCTCTGACTCTATTTTATCATTTTAGTCCATTAACCATGCAAGTTATGAATACACCATTACTACAAGGTGATGAGTCCTTGAAGTTTGAAAGGTATAGCAATGAGGGAGACCCACATCTCCACATTGATTCCTTCCTGACTCAATATAGTGATTATCATATGCTAGATTATGTATTATTTAAACTGTTCTCTTGGTCCCTTAAAGAAGCCACCATGTAATGGTTCAAATCTCTTCTAGACTATTCCATTTGTACTTTAAACAACCTAATGGATGCCTTTCTCACTCATTTTTAGGCCAACATAGAGAGTAAGGTCACTATTGTAGACCTTGTTAATTATAAGAAAAAGTGGAATGAGAAGATAACTGACTTTATCTTAGGGTATCAATTTATCTCTACAAAGGTGTTTTATGCCCTTCTTGATGCCGATCTCAAAAGGATGTTTATTGGAAACCTACAACCAACACCAAGGGAGAAATTGTCGTTGAATAGGTACCAAAAGTTTACCTACCTATGTAGTACACTAATATATTATCAGAATATTGTGGCTTAATTTGGGGATTCTTCCTCAAATACCTTTGAAGGGGCCTCCACTTCGAGAGGGTCTCAGAAGAAAAAGGTTATGGATAATTATGGAACTACCACAACCCACTGAGAGGAATTAATTTGTAGCATGTGTAAAGAGGTCAGGCATTCACAAGGATATTTGACTCATATGTGAGTGTTCTAAAAAGGTTTCTAAAAGACAACCTAGTAATACTTCCAAAAAAATTAACCCTTCCCGATAATCACCCCTATCCTCGATGGTACATGGATCAAAATTTTGTTAGTGTCATGGTGTGCATAGTCATGATACAAAGAATTGTGCACATCTTCAATATCTTATCCAAGAGCACATAGACAATACAACCATTAAGTTGAATGAAAGGAAAGTAAAAGATAACATGTATTTAGATAAGGTGAATAGTGAATTACAGATATATGGATCCTTTTTCGTTGCATTCATCAAATTTTATCACAACATATTCTGTTAGGATCAAGTAATACTGAGAGGGGGTGTGAATCAATATTGCAACACTTTTATTATTTCTAAACCAAGTCAAAATTAACCATGCAATAACTAAAATAAGAAGAACATACACATAAAGTAAATAAATCATAACACCATGATTTTTTCTCAAGGAAACCCTAGCCAAGGGTAAACCCTAGTGGGGATGGTACCCACAAATTATGCACTAAGATTATAAAGTCCCTGTTAGGAGACCTTTCCCTATTAGGAGAAGAATATTATATTATCACATGTCCTTGTTAGAGGACTGACCCTATTTAGGAGTCTGCAACCTTGTTAGGGGTGAATACAAAATGGAGCTCACTACTCATACAAGGGACTCACTATCCAGTATTACAAAATGAATTTACAAAAAAGGTGAACTATAACAACATCTTCTATACCATAGTAGTTCTAGTTGAATCTCACAACAATAATCACATAATCTCCACTTAATTAGTCATCACATATCATCATAATATCATCCATATCATTCCACAATATATATATATATATATATATATATATATATATATATATATATATATATATATATATATATATATATATATATATATATATATATATATATATATATATATATATATATATATTGTTGGAGATTTGCCAACAAGCCAGTATTGACTAAATGTTTGTCATTGATGACAACATATGGTAAGCAACGCGCATTGTAGTTCTATGCAAAGAGCCTTGAGCATATTTTGAATGGATATGTTATCAACATGATATCATAGATGTAGAGGTTGATTCTGAGTACAGTCAGTTGAGCAGTTGTTTATAACAATAGTGTTCTTGCCAGTGTTACAAGCAGAGTTTTGTATGTGATTTTAGTATGGTTATGTTGGAGCCTTGTGTGTTTATATTTATGTTGAAGACATGTTTATGATGCTATGTTCATGGACATAGAGTCAGTTGTGCTGTTGAAGTTGAGTAATGATGTTTCTATTTGTTAGTTATAGTTTCCTGAGTTTATCTGACGGAGCCAACATTGTTTACATTGTTTTAGTAGTAGTGCCTATCATTTTGATATGCGTGTTAGGTTTCATGTTTGGAGATGAGTTAAGAATATTTGGTTAAGAGCACATAACATATTTCAACATGAGAATAAAGTTTCAATTAATTTGGTGGAGCCGACTATGTGAAGCGACACGTCTACTCATATTGAGTTGCGTGGTCCTTTTTGTGTTGCATGCTTAGTTTAGCCATTGTAGATGCTATTGAAGAGTTATATTGTTTCTATAATATGATTTCAAGAAGGTTCTAATAGGCCAATTTGATTATATCATTTTGAGGAAGATACTTATAGCCAGTTAGTTGTGATTGCTAAGTGTGATTGAGAAGGCAGAGTAGAAGATGTGAATGCACCAAGACAGTCAATCATCAGTTGAAGATCTATGTGAAGAAGCATAGAGTTTATGCTATTCATTGGAACTGATCAAGACAAAAGGTCTACTTTCCAATTCACCAAGATCTAGATATATTATGTATCTATTATGCAGAAGGTTGCAGCCTTCACCATTTTAATAGTGTGCTCCCAGATAGTGTGTCCTCACCTTTGACAAGGTTATTTGTAAAAGACTCCTAGCAAGGTCTGACCCTTGACCAGGTCACTGTACTTCATGCATTGTAAAGATAAACTCCTAACAAGGTTGTAAGATCTTCTAACAGGGATCATTATACTCTATTGCAATTTATAGTGGGTGCTAATTCCCACCAGGGTTTTTACCTATTTGGGTTTCCCCGTAACCAAAATTGTGGTGTTGTGTTAAGTGTTATCTTATTGTGTATGTGCTTAATGTTATTTTGTACTTAATTGGATAAAGAATTGAATATTGTAGATAACTGATTCACCCCCCCCCCCCCCCTCTCAGTTATCTCTTGGGACTATTCCTAACAATTGGTATCAGAGCCAAGTGCCTCAGAGAGAAATTTTAATAGCTTGAGGTTGATTAGATGACATTCTTTAGAAAAGAAAGTCCTAAGTTTGATGGAGAGAATTATCTAGACCGGAAGGACAAAATGACAACACATTTGCAGTGCATTGGTTTTGAGATTTTTGAAGTAGCTACTCGAGAGGTTCAGATTTCCTCTCTATCAGAACTTGCAAAATATGATGCAACTATTAAGAAAAGGAAATGTTCACTCAAAATGCTATTTCCAAAGAAGCCCTTATCAACACCTTATCTAACAGTGAGTTTTCAAAGATCAAGAAAGTAGATAAAGCCTACAAAATGTGGAAGTATCTAGAAAACATGTTTGAAGGAGATATCCAAGCCAAGAATGCGCACAGAAAAACATGGAAGAAAAGATATAATACTTTGGAGATGCTACCTAAAGAGAACATCAGAGCCTACAATCAAAGAATTAATGAAGCAGTTGCAGGAATCAGGAACAATGGTGGAGTAATTTCAGAAGAAGACATAATGGATAAATTGATGACTACTCTGACAATAGAATATGAGAGCAAGATAAACATCCTAGATGAGACTATATAGTTTTCAAAAGACTTTAGAAGAGAGACCTTAATAAGAAAGATTTCAGCATTTGAGATATCAAGCTTGAAGATAGAGCCTAAAAGTGAAACAACATTCAAAGCCTCAATCCATGGTAAGAAATCCTTGAACACTTCTGGTAACTTTGATGATGAAGATGAGGATAAAGAACTAGATGATTTCATTTATATGATTGCTAAGAAAGAAAGAAAAGGAAAAGGAAAATATGAAGGTCAATTACCATTTAAATGCTTTTCATGTAACAAGATTGGTCACTTTGCATCTAAGTGTCCTACAAGAGTCAAGAAGTTCAAAACTAATTTCAAGCCTAAGTATACAAAAGAATGTTACTATGTTGGAGATGGAGTATCAGATGAAGATTCAGGAGAAGATGAAATTGGATTCATTGCTATTGAAGATATGGAGAAAATGTTTGATGAAATGAATATTGAAGATGAAAAGAAAGAACAAGAGTTAGCATTAATTTCACAAGCAGACGTCAGAACAGACTGGATCATTGACAACCGTTGTTCACATCACATGACAGGAGACAAAGATAATTTTATACATCTAGATAAGTACAAAGGCAGCATGGTTATATTTGGAGACAACACTCCTAAACCTATCATAGGTAGAGGAGCTATCACCTTGGATGGAAAGAATAACACTGATGATGTTCTATATGTTGATGGTTTGCAAAATAACTTACTAAGTGTTGGACAATTGCTTGACAAAGGATATTAGTTAGAATTCAAAAACAATAAGTGCATCATTAATAACAAAGAAGGAGTAATGATTGCATCAAGTTCAAAGACAAAAGGTAATGTTTTTTAGCTTAATTTAGAAGCAAGTTGTTTTGTTGCTAAAGTAGATGATAGTTGGTTATGGCACAAAAGACTATGTCACATCAATTTTAACAATATAGTAAAGATAAGCAATGTAAAGGTAGTAAGAGACCTCCCTAGTATTTCAAAACTAGTTGATACAATATGCAGGGAATGTGTGATGGGAAAACATGTAAGGAATTCATTCAGAAGAAAGCATAATTCAGCAGACAAAAAATTGGATCTAGTGCATACAGACTTATGTGGACCAACTAAAACAAGATCATACTATGGTGAAAGGTACTTTATTTTGTTTGTTGATGATTATTCTAGAATGATGTGGGTTGCACTCTTAAAAGATAAATATGAAGCATTTGAAAAGTTCAAGATATTCAAAGCTAAAGTTGAAAATGAGTCTGGATTAAAGATAAAATGTCTAAGACTAGATAGAGGAGGAGAATTCACCTCTGCTAGATTTTATGAGGATTGCGAAGAACATGGGATAAAGAGATAGCTAAGTGCACCTAGAACCCCTCAACAAAATGGAATTGTAGAAATAAGAAATATGATCATACTTGACACAGCACACACTATCATGATTGAAGGAAAAGTTGTACACGCCTATTGGAGAGATGCAGTCAATACTGTAGTCTATACTATCAACAAAATTCAATTAAGGCTAGGCGCAAACAAGACACCTTATGAGCTATGGTTTGGGAATGTACCCATAGTAAAATACTTTAGAATCTTTGGAAGCAAGTGTTACATCAAGAGAGATGAAGCTATTGGCAAGTTTGATGCAAGAAGCGATGAAGGTATTTTTCTTGGTTACTCTACTAAAAGAAAAGTTTATAGATGTTTTAACTTAAGATTAAAGAAGATCATTGAAATTGATCATGTAAAGATTGATGAAAATTTTATGATTCAAGAGAGATATCATGATTATGAACCTATGATTGAAGAAGAACCTAGTCCTATCAGTAGAGAAACAATTGTTGAAGAATTGTTTGACAACATTGATGTATTATTCAATGATCCTGAAACAAGTGAAGAAGAATCACAGAAGATGGATGAGAGAGTCACACCTAATGTTTCAAAATTCATATCTAGATACCATTCAAAAGAAGATATCATTGGAGATCAGAACAACAAAGTCATGACAAGATCAAAAGAAAAAATAATTGATGAAGCGGTATGTTTACTTTCACAAATTGAACCTTTAAGTGTTGAAGATGCATGTAATGATTCAGATTGGCATGAAGCAATGAAAGAAGAATTAGATCAGATAGTTAAGAATGATACATGGGAACTGGTCCCTAGGCCTAGTGACAAAAATGTGATTGGAACCAAGTGGATATTCAAAAACAAGATGAATGAAGATGGAATAGTAGTAAGAAACAAAGCAAGACTAGTATGTAAAGGATATGCACAGAGAGAAGGAATTGATTACTCTGATAATTTTTCCCCTGTAAGTAGATTGGAAGCCATAAAGTCATTTCTAGCCTTGCAACATTCAAAAACTTTAAAGTATATCAGATGGATATAAAGTCAACATTCCTAAATGGAGAGTTGAAGGAATAAGTTTACATAGAACAACCTGAAGGATTTAGTTTATCAGACAAACCTGATATGGTATGTAGACTAAAGAAATCCCTCTATAGACTTAAGCAAGCCCCTAGAGCATGGTATGAAATACTAGATGGTTACTTGACAAAGATCAAATTCAAGAAAGGAGCAACAGATTGTAACTTATTCATAAGAGAGACACTTGAAGGATTATTACTAGTTGCTATTTTTGTTGATGACATTATTTTTGGTGGTAATGACAAGCTTAGTGCAAAATTTGTTAAAGAGATGCAGAGCGAATTTGAAATGAGCATGATTGGACCTATCAAGTACTTTTTGGGATTGAATGTGCAGCAGATAGACACAGGTATTTTTATTAATCAGTCTAAGTATGTGAAAGAAATATTAATGAAATTAAAGATGGATGATTGCAAGCCAATAAGTACCCCTATGATAATAGGAAGAAAGCTTTCAAAAGAAGATGATTCAACATCAGTAGACAAGACCCTATATAAGTCTATGATTGGTAAACTAATATATCTTACTCAATCTAGACCTGATATTTCTAATGTAGTTGGTATTGTTGGAAGATTTGCAGTAGAACCTAAACAAAGTCATCTTATGATAGTAAAGATGATATTCAAATATTTGAAAGGAACTATAGAATATGGTTTATGGTATCCTAATTCAGATAATGTAAAACTTCATGTGTATACATATGTAGATTGGGTAGGTTGTGTTGATGATAGGAAGAGCACCTTAGGAGGAGCAGTATTTTTTGGAGATAGACTAGTTACTTGGACAAGCAATCTGAAGTAGAATTGTATTTCTCAGTCAACAATAGAAGCAGAGTATGTATCAGTAGCATTAAATTGTTCTACAATTGTATGGATCAAGCAGATGATAAAGGATTTTGGAATCCAGATTGATTATCCTATTGTTATTCATTGTGACAACACTAGCACTATCAATATGTCAAAGAACCCTGTGATGCATGCAAAGACAAAAAAAATTGAGATAAAATATCACTTCCTAAGAGAAAAATTTGTAGAGAAAGAAGTAAAATTGGATTATGTGAATAAAAAAGAATAGTTAGCAGACATTTTCACAAAGCCTTTACCGAAGGATACATTTGAGTATCTCAAGGAGAAGCTGGGATTAATTCCCTTCCCTGGATCTGAATAGAGTTTGTAGTAGTGCATCAGTCCTCAGTGACTGATGAATGGTTGACTACTCTACTTCAGGAGTAGTACTTGTGCTTATTTGTTTTGGTGCCCTTTACCATTGATGTCAAATGGGGAGTATATAGTCATGAAAAACAAAATAGATGTTTTAATCTAGAAAGGGGGAGTATATAGTAAGAAGATGTAGCAGTTGATATTCAGAGCATTCAACAGTAGATGGAGGATTCATCCTTGGGGGAGTTTTGTTGAGGAAATGGAGAATTTTATAAAATAATTGTACATTTGGATTGGTGGTGTTTTTCATTCCATATGTTTCCATCAATGCCAAAGGGGGAGATTGTTGGAGATTTGCCAGCAAGCCGGTATTGATTGTATGTTTGTCATTGATGAAAACATATGGTAAGCAGAGTGCATTGTAGTTCTATGTAGAGAGCCTTGAGCATATGTTGAATGGATATGTTATCAACATGATATCATAGACGCAAAGGTTGATTCTGAGTACAATCAATTGTACAGTTTTTTATAACAGTAGTGTTCCTGACAATGTTACAAGCAAAGTTTTGTATGTGATTTTTAGTATGGTTATATTGGAGCCTTGCACGTTTATATTTGTGTTGAAGACATGTTTATGATGATATGGTCATGGACACAGAGTTAGTTGTGCAGTTGAAGTTGAGTAATGATTTTTCTATTTGTTAGTTACAGTTTCTTGAGTTTATCTGATGGAGATGACATTGTTTACATTATTTTAGTAGTTGCACCTATCATTTTGATATGTGTGTTTGGTTTCATGTTTTGAGATGAGTTAAGAATGTTTGGTTAAGATCACATAACATATTTCAACATGAGAATAAATGTTTAGTTAATTTGGTGGAGCCGACTGTGTAAAGTGACACATCTACTCATATTGAGTTGTGTGGTCCCTTTTGTGGTGCGTGCTTAGTTTAGCTATTGGAGATGTTATTGAAGAGTTATATTATTTCTCTAATATGATTTCAAGAAATTTCAAACAAGATGACTTGATTATATCATTTGGAGGAAGATACTTATAGCCAGTCAGTTGTGATTGCTAAGTGTGATTGAGAAGGCAGAGCATAAGATGCAAATTCACTGAGACAGTCAATCATTAGTTGAAGATCTATGTGAAGAAGTAGAGAGTTTATGCTATTCATTAGAACTGATCAAGATAATAGGTCTACTTTCCAGTTCTCCAAGATCCAGATATAGTGTGTATCTATTATGCAGAAG
Source organism: Chamaecyparis obtusa (assembly GCA_027943335.1). NCBI lineage: Eukaryota > Viridiplantae > Streptophyta > Pinopsida > Cupressales > Cupressaceae > Chamaecyparis > Chamaecyparis obtusa. The sequence continues at coordinate 467,437 of BSBK01002116.1, forward strand.
GTTGCAGCCTTCACCATTTGAGTATTGTGCTCCCAGACAATGTGTCCTCACCTTTGACAAGGTTATTTGTAAAAGACTCCTAATAGGGTCTGACCCTTGACCAGGTCACTGTACTTCATGCATTGTAAAGATCAACTCCTAACAAGGTTGTAAGATCTTCTAACATGGATCATTATACTCTAGTGTAGTTTATAGTGGGTGCTAATTTCCACCGGGGTTTTTACCTATTTGGATTTCTCCATAACCAAAAGTGTGGTGTTGTGTTAAGTGTTATCTTATTGTGTATGTGCTTAATGTTATTCTGTACTTAATTGGATAAAGAATTGAATATTGTAGATAACTGATTCAGCCCCACCCTTCTCAGTTATCTCTTGGGACTATTCCTAACATATATATATATATATATATATATATATATATATATATATATATATATATATATATATATATATATATATATATATATATATATATATATATATATATATATATATATATATATATATATATATATATATATATATCTGATCAACTTAATTTCCTTGTCAACTCACTAATTCTTCACAAAACATGTCTTTACACTTCATTCATAGAAAAAGGATATCATGTGGTGATACATATGCTAAGATAGGTGAGGACCTATCATAAATCATAAATCACATCACAAAAATAACTTATGTTATTATCCCAATCGTCACGTCTATTCAGGTGTCATGTTTTCATTGCATACTATGCTCACACAACTTCAGAAGCATGTTACTTTGTCCAGTTGAAGTCAAATATCAAGATATCACAAAAAAATCTTTATTATACCCCATATAACATATCTTTATGCTTGTAGACCATAAAGATAAGTATATCATGCCCGTTGACCAAAATAGTATGATTGTACTCTAAAACATTTCTCAGTACTTAGGCATTTTTCACTTATTTGATTACTAAAAAGTTGTTTCCACTTTATGTGACCATCATAGAGGTATGTGTTTCCAACAAAGATATGAACATATACACCTTCAAGCACTACTCACTTACCAAAAATCTCCCCCTTTGGCATTGATGACAATACTTAGTGAAAAATGACTAAGTGTCCAATACCAAACTACTATCTATTCACTCCTTATACTTTTTTCACAACTACTACTCCCCCTTTGGCATCAGTGGAAAAGGCATATACAAAAATGTATCTATATACAAGGCAATTTTTTTGGAATTCTCATCAAAACTTACACCATGTGAAGTATGTCTTGGAAGGAGGTTTACAAGACCTTTACATATGCTTCCCATGTTGTCTTCAATGTATGACCAATCTAAATTATACCATTCAATGCAAAGGATGAGATATCAACATCCTTTATTGTTGTAGGCATAGATCCATCAAAATATTTCTTCATTTTCTCCATATCCTCAAGGTGCTTCTCCAAAATTGATAGTTTGGGAGTAATCAAACTCCTCAACTCACCAAATATTCCCAACACTCTTGACTTCTTGATTTGTAGCATGCTTATTTTATTTAATAATTTGGACGCTTCCTTGTCCAATTTAGTAACTAATTATGAGGAGGACCCACAATTCTTCACCAAGTTGTCCAATGTCTTTTCATTAATATGAATTATGTCCACCACATTTTGTACATACTTAGAAGGATTTATGCAATAGTTGTTAATCTTCTTCCTATACTCAATGCAAGTCCTAATTCTAGAGATAAAGGTATCTAGTATGCCTAAGTCCCACTTTATTGACTTGGATACCTCTCCAAATGTCTTCTCCATGAATTATTTTTCAACCTTCACAACTATGGCCTTTTTAAAAGAAGTGAAGTGTATATCAAGGTCATCATAGAATTTCCCCAAATTGTCTTCCATGTCATTACCTTGGAAGGTAAGAGGTATGGGTAAGAGTTTATTAATTATTTCCACTGCCATGTGCATTAACCTCACTTTCTTCTTTGTTTTCTTCTTAGATCTTTCCTTAGCATTAGAAAAGGCCATGAGAGATAGCTTCATTAGCTCATCCTCATCCATTTCATCAACATTAGTGATTAGAGGCTTATTGTCACTTGCCAATAATAAAGTTGTAGAAATAGATTCCTCCTTAATAGGAGTATACATAGGAATAAAGATGGGTTCTTTTATTTCTTTCTCAACTACAACTTCTATTTTAGGAACCTTCTTTACTTTGGCCATAACTCCTTTCATTTTATCTTTAGTTAGTGTGCTAAGATCTATCACTTTTACTATTCTCTGTGCATTACTATCATCTATTTCAGGAATACTGTCAACATTTTCTTGAAACGGGTCATCAACATCCTGTGAAGTGTCCAAAGACACAGGTATACCTGCCACAAAGAAATATGGTTGCTTCACTATTCTATAGAGTTGGTCAGTACTTTCATCATCCTTAGGTTCTTCTTCTTCTCTAACTGATTTAGATGATTCTCCAATCATTATTGCTTTTTTTGGTCCCCTTAGAGAGATTAGGTTTTTCAGGTACTTCTTCAAGTAGCAACTTATCAATGGCCCTTTATGTATCTTATTCTACTTCATATTTCCTTTCCATTATTTGATCAATCTTGTCTTTGTCCTCAATAAAGGTTTCATCTTTTTCAAAATTCTTTCATTCTTTTTATGAGAGATAACTGAATGCATATCCTCTATTACTTTTACACAGATCTTACTATCTTCTTCTAAGGCTCTCTCCTTTCTCACTTCTAATCTATCAAATAGATCCTTAGGTATTCTATCTTCTATTTCAATCAAATTCTTTTGAAAGATAGCATATGACTTATTACAATATCTTCAATTTTAAATTTATCATCATCGTCATCATACCTCTCATAGTACCTAGGCAGTTGATTTGGCTTCGCTTGCTCAATTATCCTTTTTCATAATATCTTCAAGTTAGTTTTCCATAGTTGTCTCTCAACTGGATTTTCTTGTTTAGTGGTCTTCTTTTCTTTCTTCTCCTCTTCTTTCTTCTTCTTCTTCTTCATAGGAGATCCTTCCTTGGGTGAAGTAACGAAGGTCTTTCTTTTAGAACCAAGTCTAGAGCTCATTACTTTAGGTCTAGAGAACCTTGTTGTCCTCATAGGAGTTTCTCCTTCCTTCTTCTTAGTTTTTACTACTGTTGACTTGTGTGATGTTCTCCTAGGAGGGGTAGGATCTTGATCTTGCACTATGACTACTGCTAGAGGTAAAACAAATATGTCTACATGTTCTGCAGTCTGTAGGAGTGCAAGTTCTAAGATCACCTGTCTAGTGGGATTTTCTACGACCTTTTCCCTTAATTATTCCATTAGATCTTTAGGTACCTCTTCTCCTTCTGCAACTTTGTCAACAAATTTCTCTACTTTCCTCTTCATTTCTCCCCTACTCAATTCCTCTCTAACTTTTAGAGACTTTTCCTCATATGTTTCCCATCGCTCTTCATTAGGATCTTTTTTAGATATGAGGATATGTTCTATGCAAGGTACCAAAATATGTACACCTACCTCATATCCCATGGGTACACCACTATACTGTAGGCTCAATAGCTTCCAGGTAAGTACAATCAGTTTCCACCATAAAATAGACTTTGTCCTGATATTTTTCTACAACCCACTTAGGGATTCTTTCTCTTTGCTTCATCTCTCTCTGAAAACATTTGAATAAGCTAAAGAGTTCACTATCAATGTGACTCTTCTCCTACATTATATAGTATTTACTAATCTATAGTACAGTTGGTTCATCTTGGTTCCATGCATGAGGATGCATGCCAAGAAATCTATGTATAATATGGAAAAATAGGTACAAGATTAATGAACCAAATATGAAATAACTTTACTTGTCATGTTTTATCCTTCTTAGATTATCTAATAGTTGCAATATAAGAACCTCATATAAATCACAATTCTCATTTTCAACAATCATCTTGTAAGACATTTGTATTATTCTTGCTGAAACAGAGTTTACTCTGCTTCTATAGTGAGTTTTGTATCCTAAAATCATTTCCATCAACCTAACATCCTTCTTCTTGATTTAATTAATGGTCATGGCTCTCTTGTCCCATTTTAAACCTATCAAGGTCTCAACTTCCTTCTTCTTATTCTTCCTAGCTACATGAATCTTTAATGTGTTGTCTAAACTAGTGACTAGATGAATTAGATCTCTTGTGATCTCAATTGGTTGGTCACCAATCCAAAAGAAATGATCATGAATCCTGTTGAGTATAATCTTGATCTATTCTGGCTCATCAAACTCAATAAAAATATACATATTACAAAATATTTAGGTTTTTTAATTTTTTGAATGAAGGATTCAATTTTTAATCCTCACCAATCATGCTTATCATCTCTCTATATATGTCTATGTCACCAATTGACTCATATTTACAATGTATATATGCCCTAATATCTTCAACATGAATAAATCCATGAGGAGTTTACAAGAACACACTCTCTGGGTCTCCTTCCTTTGACTTAAATGGATGTTTCTTAAATTTGTATCTATTTCTTTCTTTTATATCGAAAACCTTAGGTGTATCCACAACTTCAAACTATATATGCTGATAAGTAATTTTACAAACATATTAAATACCTTAATAGAAAGAGTAGGGTTTATGCAACATGTGATCTCTCAGCTCAATCAATCTACTTCAAAACATTTAGAATATTTCTTGAAAATGCTTGAATGGTGATCAAAATGGCTTAGTATCCCCTTAAATAGCTTTACAAAGCATTTATTAAATCTTTCAAAGGGTATATTCAAAAAGATGTTTGAAACTAGTCACCTATACAACAACTACCAATCAATCCAGAATACATTCCAGGCCTTGTGACCTTAAATATTGATACTCCTATAGAATTATTTTGTTGTCATTAGTTTTGATTAAGTCATAATGATTGTCAAAATCATTCGGTAAAGAAGGATAGTCAAGTCGGTAAAGGGAAATAAAGGAAAGACAATTTCGGTAAAAGGAATATGGAGCAAACACTGAGAAAGAAAGATCAAGCACTGAGTATCAATCAGTACCGAGTTACAATAGTTGTTGAACTAAGAAAACATACATGATACCAAGCAGAAGAAAAATATATTACCGAGCATCACATGCTGACATAAGAAGAATCTACAGATACATTGAATCTGGACATTGAGCAGAAAATGTTTTACAAATCTCAAGGAGATTGTTTGATACAACATTGAGATTCAAATATGATGATTTTATATGATTACAAGGTGAGATCTACCAATGAGAATTAAATTTAATATATGCATTAGAGATGTAACCAATGCTAGCACCGCTTAAGGACATGATTCTAGATGTTAGAATGATTTTAGAATAACTAAGGGGGGGATGAATCAGTTATCCTCAGGTCCACATGTACTAATTGAACTTTTAAACACTTCAACCAACTCAGATCTACTCAACAATCTACTCGGTCTCTATAGAGTATAACTAGTAATATAAACTTGTAGTCCACTATCCAAAAGTAATCAACTTGCAGAATACAAAACTCTTAAACAATATAGCACATCAAATAACATTCACACAAGTATGACACCATGATTTAATGTGGAAACCCAATTTGGGAAAAACCACCAGTAACATGCTACCAATTTTCACTCTTCTGAAGTGAGCTATGTGAGGAGCCAACCCTGTTAAAGGTTACAATACACACTATTAGGTGTGACCCTGTTAAAGGATTTAATCACCATGTTAGGAGTGGCCTTGTTAGAGGACTTAAGAACATCCCATTAGAATGTCATCTTGATTAAAGGATTTACAAATGACTGTTAGGTCAACCTTGATTAAAGGATTTCAACTGATACAATGGTTATAAAGTTATGTAGATTTTGATCTAATACATAAAAATCACATTTTAAATATAGATCCAATGTAGCTCATATGTTGATCTGCTGACTAGCCTTCATTATCATCTCCATCTTTGATCTTCTTGGAAACCCTTCAAGCAATCACCACTTCACAACTCTTCACAACTCTTCCCAACCTTCTACTTAGGTTCACCAGTCAACATAATCAACCCCTTGCATAACCTCCAATTAGGTTATCCTTATAACTCCTTAATTAGGTAGCTTAATCTATTGCCACTTAATCATCTCCATAGATCTTAGGTTTAGGTCAAATTCATCGAATCCTTCCAACAATTCATTCTCCTTCTAACCTTCTAGATACTTCTCAAAAATTCTCCTTGAATCCATGCATAAAAATGGTTTACCATGCATTACATACTCTAGATCATTCATCCTTATCTTCAACACATTTTACATATTCCAAGAATTCAACTGTGTCAGCTGCGAATCTCAATCCCTTCATAAAATGTAAAACACTGACACTCGGCCATCACTTTGTTCTTTTTCTTGGTCTTCACTAGATAGCTCAGTCATCGATAAAAGTGTTCTTCTCAACAATAACTGTCTTCACTCGGTTCATTATCTGATACCTAGTAATTATTGATGCTCAGTCAACACTATATTTTCTCGACTTATACTGGCGCTTGGTCAACACTAGCATCACTTGGCTTACACTTAAGTTCCTTAATCTTCTACTCTTTTTCTCGGTTAAGCCTATGCTTTTAGAATTGCTTTCCTTATTTATTCCATGCTCCAAACCAACTGTCTTCTTCACTTAGTGTTATAGATAAACAACACATTACCTTGTCAATGTGCCAACTAATCAAGTACCCATTGTAGTTTCTCATAACTCAACCTTTTCACTAGGTCTCTTGTTATCTCCTCTTTTCAAATTCTCTTCATCAATCAAATGATATGGTACTCTACTAGATAACAACTATCTCACTAGTTAATATTTGACATCAATGACAATATAATAATTGTTTCAATTGTAGTTTCCAACAATCTCCCTCTTTGGCATTGATGGAAACTCCATATGCGTAGTTACCATACAATCCAAAAAGTATGTATTGAAGCAACTTTTGTCAACTCTCTCTGTGTTTTTAATCTTCATTAATATCCATAGCTTCATTATGATTCTCATCCAATCAACTCCCTCTTGGATAAATCTCTCCCTTTATCTGTACATCAGTTTACTGAATTTCTCCCTCAACTATTCATGGTAACTTCACCTGTGAATCTTCTCCCTCTTTGATAAAAATGCCAAATACACATTACCTTTCTCATTCATCATTACCGCATGTAGATATCTTCATGTCATCTTTCTAAACTATATACTCCCTCTATTATCTTGCTTATGACTGATCAACATCTTTTACTCTTTACAACTTTAGACAACTCCTAAAGTGTGACCTCCTTGCATCAATTTGTCAAATATTATGAGTGATACATTTGATGCAATACTCCTATTTGAGTCTAGGTAGCCTCAATTAGGGTAATCACCCCTAATTTACCTCTTAGATACTCATGTGCATCCTTAGGTAAGGTTTTAGTGAATATATTTGCTAATTGCTCCTTTGTAATCACATATTCCAATCTCACTTCCTTGTCTTCAACTAACTCTCTCAAGTAATGATACTTGATAGGAATATGCTTAGTTTTAGTGTGCATTACATGATTCTTTAATATATTTGATAGCACTTGTGTTATCACAGAAAATAACAATTGGCTCAGTGATTTCTTCCTTCATACCTTTCAATAATTGCTTGATCCTTACTATATATGTTTGAACAATTAACTGTTGTTGCTACATATTTAGCTTCTACTACAGATTGAGAAATGAAATTCTATTTCTTTCTTGTCCATGAGATTAATATCTTTCCTAGAAAGAATGTGCCACCACTTGTACTCTTTCTATCATCCACATTTCCTGCCCAATTTGCATCAGTATAAACTTTCAGTTCAAACTTATCATTTTTCTTATAGTACAATCCATAATCCTATGTTCCTTTTAGATATCTCAATATCCTTTTTAATGCCATCATGTGATTCTCCTTAGGATTTTCAAAAAATATTGCAACATTCCAACTGCTAATGCAATATATGTTCTGATGTGAACAACATATTGTAGCTTTCCAATCATTGACCTATACAAGGTTTGATTCACTTCTGTTATTTCATCATTCTTTGACAATTTTCATCTAGTAGCCATGGGTGTACTTACCGGTCTAGAGTCCTCCATGCCAAAGGTTTTTAGTATCTCCTTGATATAATTGTATTGAGTAATGTAGATACCTTTCTTCATCCGATAAACTTGCAAACCAACAAAGAATTTGATCTCTCCAAACCTAGAAATCTCAAATTCAATTTGCATCTCATTTGCAAATGTTTGGCATAGTTCATCTTGTCCTCCAAATATGATATCATCAACAAATATTTCAGCTAACAATATCCCTTTACCTTTTTTAGTTTTCAAGTACATATTTTTGTTGTGATTTGTTCTTACAAAACCAATTTGGACCAAGTAATTATGCAATCTCTCATACCATGCTCTAGGGGCTTGTTTCAATCCATACAATGCTTTGTGTATCTTAAATACCATGTTCATCTTTCTTGAATGAACAAATCCTTCTGGTTGTTCAATGTATACTTCTTCTTCTAGTATTCCATTTAGAAATGTAGATTTGACATCCATCTGATACACTTTGAATCCTTTATAAGTTGCATATGCAAGTAGAGTTCTAACTCCTTCCAATCTATCAACTCGGGAAAATGTCTCCCCATAGTCAATGCCTTCTTCTTGTGCATATCCTTTGCATACCAATCTAGATTTATTTCTTGTGACTTCTCCATGCTCATTCAACTTGTTTCTGAACACCCACTTTGTTCCAATAACATTCTTGTCCTTTGGTCTAGGTACTAGTGTCCAGGTTTTGTTCTTCTCTATCTTCTCAATTTCTTCATTCATGGATTGAATCCAATATTCATTCTCCAAAGCATATTTCACTGATTTGGGATCAAATTCACATAACAAGCATGTTTGGTTTTTCAACTTATTTCTTTTCAGGAATCCCGAATCTTTTGCTCCAATGATTTGCTATGGTTTATGATGTCTTCTCACATATTGTGCTAATGTAGGCTTTGGTTTCCTTTCTTCTTGTTTTTGTTCTTCATATTCATCTTGTAAATTCTGTATGCACCCTAAAATGGTCGCCTAGACTTTGGGCCCCATTTATTCAATTTATAAACCCTGAATCAATTTTATCAATAATCAATATTTTCAACATTATTAATTTCTTGATCAAATCTTAATTTCGATCATATATTGGATTTTTATCCTTGGGCTAACCATTTATCCTAAGTCTTTATTTGATTAAAAGGAATATTTCCTCCCCTTTTGATTAAATAAAAAGCCCACATTCCTCTTATCCTAAGTTGCACAAATAAAGCATTATTCCTATTTTATAAAAAGGAGAAAAAGCACTTTTTGTCTCACATGAGGCTCAAAAGTCAACACTTCACTCTCATTGGAGGATACTTGTGCACATGGATTGCTCCTCTTTCAACCTCCACCGCTGATTAAGACTTTTTGCCTCTTAATCTCCATGGTCCATTTCACCTCATTTCTTATAAAAGGAGAGCTCTCTCCTCCATTTGCATATACCATGTTTTTATGCTAATGTTATGCTGCAGGTTTTAGGTGCATTTGGAGCTTTTGAAGACATTGAAGACTTTTTTCTCTTGTCATTTAGTTGCATATTTGTTTTCTTAGTTGCATGATAATGGCATTCTTAGTGTAGATTTCCTTTTATGCAATAGAATAATCTCACATAGTCTAAATAGGAAGCATTGTAATCCATTGCTATTTCCTTTCATAGATTAGTTGCATTGTACTTTCCTTTCATAGCTTAGATTGCATTCTCATATAGCTTGCATTGCATTGCATATTTGGATTCTTGGAGATATTGGCATTGTTGCCCTTGTCTTCACTTGAATCTCTCATTGTATGGTTGACTAGCAAGGTCACAAGCTTGTAGCTCTAGCTGAGAGCAATTTTCAATCTTGCAACTCCATACATAGAGAGCTATGAGCCACTTTGTGAGGCCTCACTCTTGAGCAACCTTGCATGTAATGGTTCATAGAAGTGCACCATTTTAGTGTGTACAAATTCACTTTAGGTTTATTTTGTATCTCTACTTCCTCTTCTGATTGTTTGGCAGTTTCCTCTTGATGCTCGACATCTTCTTTCTATTGCTCAACAACTTTATTCTCTGGTTCAGGTAAATTGATGGGCTCTCCTCCATTCATGTATACGAATGATCTATAATCTCTAGGTTCCTCCTTGCATTCAATTTCATTATTTTCTACATATTCATCAACTCTAATATTTGCACTTTCCACAACTTTGTTAGTGTTAGAATTCAAACACTTATAAGCTTTTCTCTTAGTGGAATAGCCTAGGAATATGCTTTCATCACTTTTAGCATCAAGTTTTCCATTCCTATTGTCCTTCAATATATACCATTTTCTTCCAAAGACATTAAAGTATTTCACATTAGGTGCATAACCATACCATAAATCAAAAGGTCTAGCATTTGTACCTTTCTTGACTTGTACTCAGTTCAAGGTATAGAAAATTGTACTTACAGCTTATCTCTAGTACTTTTGTGCAACATTTTTCTCTATCATCAGTGTTCTAGCACAATCCGTGATTGATCTATTCCTTCTTTCTACTATACCATTCTATGGAGGGGTGCTTGGTGTAGACATCTATCTCTTAATTCCTCTATCAGTGCATAATATATTTAACTCATTAGATATGAACTCTCCTCCTCTATTAGATCTTAGACATTTCAAGCTCTTACCTGTTTCTTTCTCAACTTTTTCCAAATACCACTTAAACAATTGAAAGGCATCAGTTTTTTCTTTAAGAAACAACATAGTTATCATTCTAGAGTAATCATCAACAAACTGAATAAAATATTTAGCACCATAGTAGATTTTCACTCCAATAGGTCCATAAAGGTTAGTATGAACCAATTCTAAAATATCATCAGAAGTATAGGTTTTTCTCTTGAAACTAGACTTTGTCATTTTTCCCAATTGACATTGCTTACACATCACATTATCAGGTTTCTTCAATCTTGGTAACCCTCTTACTCTTTTCATCTTACTAATACTTACCAAATTATCAAATTTCACATGACACAAACTCTTATGCCATAACCATACATCATCAAATTGTGTAGACAAACATGTGTCATCAAATAGGTCTAGATAGAACAAGTTACCTCTTGTCTATTCTCCACTTCCAATTAGATCACCAATGTCATCAAAGATCTTAGCCTTTTTGTGATGGAATTCAACTCGGTAACTAGAACTATTCAACTGTGCAACACTCAAAATGTTATAGTTAAGTCCTTCAATTCAATAAGCATTATCACATATGATCTTATCAGTTAATCTTATTGATCATTTTCCTTTCACAAGACATGGTGTATCATTACCAAACTTAACACTGCTACCATTGTAAAGATTTAAGGTTTCAAACTTAATTTTATCACCAGTCATGTGATGTGAGAAACCACTATCAATTATCCATCTATCACCTTTACTCACATATGAAATAAGTGCAATTTTCCCATCTTCATCAAAATCATCTTTCATAGCAACATAAACAACTTCTACATCATGATCATTAGATTCATCAGATTCACTGTTAGTTTCTTCTTCAACCATATAACATGATTTATTATCTTTTTCCTTGTAGTCCATATACCTTATGTAACCTCTATCATCTCTTTTGTCTTTGTACTTTCTTTCTCTTCTTTCATCCTTGTCATTCCTGTCTGGACATCTTTCTGTAATATGAACAACTTTGTTACATGAAAAATAGATTATAGGAAGTTTACCTATGAATTTTCCTTTTCCTCTAGGTAGTCTTCTAGCCATCAGTGCCTCAAGATCATCAAGATCATCATCAGAGGTGGCATTATCACTGTTGACATATTTTTCTTTTCCTTTCTTATACTTTTGAAGAACCAATTGAGATTTGAATGTAGATTCAATATTATGAGTAGTGAAATTATCAAAATTTGACAATTCAAAAGCAGTAAGTCTACCAACTAGACCTTCCAAAGTTAAGTTATTACCAGGAGCACATCTTAGTTCTTGTATTGCAGAAACTCTAATAGCATAAATAGGAAGTAGGGTTCTCAAGACCTTGCTAATAATAGTTTCATCATCAATATTTCTATTAGCTCCTCTAATAACATTCACAACCTCTTTAACTCGGGCACAATATTGAACAATAGGTTCACCTTCTAGCATTCGCATTTCATCAAACTTACCTCTCAAGCTTTCAGATTTGTCTCTTATTACATTTTTGTCTCCACCATAGATAGTTGTTAGTGTGTCCCACATTTTCTTTGCATTGCTACAGTCCTTGATGTCTTCAAATTCAGGATAACTTAGGGCTAATACAATCTCCAACATTGTCTGGTTGTGTTTTTTATTTTTATTCATCTGTTGGGTTGTCAAAGGTGTTGGTACTAGTATATATTCATGTTCCACATATTATTTTGTTGCATCTCCAATTACAGCTAGGTGTAGCTTCATCAAACTTTTCCATGTAGGGAAGTTCTCCGTGTTCAACTTTTGTACCTCCTTTTTATACATCTTGATCTTTAGCTCCAAGTACCTTTTCTTTATAAGTACCACAAGCTCTAATACCAATTGTTAGAATGATTTTAGAATAAATGTGAGGGGGGGGGGGGGGAATCAGTTATCCTCAGGTCCACATGTACCAATTGAACTTTTAAACACTTCAACCAAATTGAATCTACTTAAAAATCTACTTGGTCTCTATAGAATATAGCTAGTAACATAAACTTGCAGTCCACTGTCCAAAAGTAATCAACTTGCAGAATACAAAAATATTAATAGTATAACACATCAAATAACATTCACACAAGTATAACATTAGGATTTAATGTGGAAACCCAATTTGGGAAAAACCATCAGTAACATGCTACCAATTTTCACTCTTCTGAAGTGAGCTCTGTGAGGAGCCAACCTTGTTAAAGGTTACAATACACACTGTTAGGTGTGACCCCGTGAAAGGATTTAATCACCCTATTAGGAGTGGCCTTGTTAGAGGACTTAAGAACATCCCATTAGAATGTCACCTTGATTAAATGATTGTTAGGTCAACCTTGATTAAAGGATTTCAACTGATACAATTGTTAGAAAGTAACAGTAGGTTTTGGTTTGATACATACAAATCACTTTGTAAATATAGATCCAATGTAGCTCATATGTTGATCTACTGATTAGCCTTTATTATCATATCCATCTCTGATCTTCTTGGAAACCCTTCAAGCAATCACCACTTCACAACTCTTCACAACTCTTCTTAGCCTTCTGCTTAGGTTCACCAATCAACATAATCAACCTCTTGCATAACCTCCAATTAGGTTAGCCTTATACCTCCTTAATTAGGTAGCTTAATCTTTTACTTCTTAATCATCTTCGTAGATCTTAGGTTTAGGTCAGATTCATCAAATCCTTCCAACATTTCATTCTCCTTCTAACCTTCTAGATACTTCTCAAAAATTCTCCTTGAATCCATGCATAAAAATGGTTTACCATGAATTAAATACTCTAGGTCATTCATCATTATCTTAACACGTTTTACATATTCCAAGAATTTAATTGTGTCAGCTACTGACACTTGGTCATCACTGTGTTCTTGTGCTTAGTCTTCACTAGATAACTCAGTCATCGCTAAAACTATTCTTCTTGGCAATCACTATCTTCACTCAGTTCATTATCTAACACTCGATAATTACTGATGATCGAACAACACTATATTTTCTTAGCTTATACTGGTGCTCGGTCAACACTAGCATCACTTGACTTAAACTTAAGTTCCTTAATTTTTCTTCTCCTTTGCTCAGTTAAACCTATGCTTTCAGACTTTCTTTCCTTATTTCTTCCATGCTTCAAACCAATTGTCTTCTTCACTTAGTGTTATAGATAAACAACACATTACCTTATCAATGTACCAACTAATTAATTACCCATTTTAGTTTCTCATAACTCAACCTTTTCACTAGGTCTTTGTGTTATCTCCTCTTCATCAATCAAATGATATGGCACTCTACTAGATAGAAACTGTTTCACCAGTTAAGGTTTGACATCAATGACAATATAACAATTGTTTCAATTGTAGTTTCCAACATATTGAATATTTTCATCATTTCTAGAATTGAGCATAATTGGATTAGAGTATGAAGATCATGGAGAGAGAGTGTGTGTGTATGCGAAGGAGAAATTGCAAAGAGAAGGTGATGAGCAAAGAATCCATCGAGTAACAGAGAAATACGAACATAGTATGAATGTGATTCATATTTGAAGTTACTGAGTACAAAATTGATATTGTGAGTAAAGTAAAGTATGAGGTAAATTATTCTTGAGCATATTGAGTCTGAAAAGCATATGTTAATGAAAGTATTATAGACAAGTTTATGTACTAATTAATGTGTAATCATAATTGTAAAAGCTCTTAAATGAGTAGATCCTAACAGATCTTATATTGTAAATCCTTTAACATGGTACATCTCGTAGATTAGAATTGTAAAAATCTTTAGCAAGGTAGACTTAATCAATATTTAGACTCTTAATAGGGTTAATATTGTTAATAGGGTAAGCTATCAGAAATAGCTAACATTGAAGCTCTAACTGAGCAAGATTTTTATTGCAGTAGTGAAGTGTTATTGGTATAATCCCCACCACAGTTTTTCATATAACAAAGGATTTCTATGATACCAAAATAATGTTGTTATGAGTTGTGTTTCATGATATTGTTTTATATGTTTTTATGTTGTTATATGAAAAGTTATGAATTCGGTGAATGGTTAAGAGATTTAGTTAAAGTTTTTTGGAAGTACTGATTCACCCCTCCCCTCTTAGTACTTAACTTTCCATAAACAAATCCAATAATTGGTATAAGAGAAAAGTCTCTTATTCAAAAGCTTAACCACTTGAGAGGAAATATCTGGAGAGATGGAAAGCTATAGGTATGAAAAGGTGATTGATAACATGAACATGAAACTAAGGATTGCAAATGACCAAATTGATGAACTAAGGAGGAAACTGAAGCATTCACTCAACAAGAGAAAGGAGCTAGCCCATAAATTGAAAGATACACAAGATTAGGTTGAAGAACTTGAAGAACAATCAGAGGGAAGTTTATCTAATGAATTTGAAGTTTCCATATCAGAACTGACTGAAAGGGAAAAAAAACCTAACTGATCAAGTAAAAGTATTGAAAAGAGAACATGAAGCTCAATCAGTAAGAATGTGTGAAGTCCTAGAGCAAAGAGAAAAGCTAAAGATGACAAAAGGCTGGTTGAAGATGAGAGAAGACAAATGAATGCAAGGCTAAATGAGAAAGATGGGGAAATATTGAGGTTGGCAAAAATTCACTACAATATGTCAGATCAACTAATTGAAGCTAATTGGGAGATTTTTAAGAAAAGTTGAAGAGATTGCTAAACTGAGATCAGAAAATGAACATTTTAAGAATGAACTAAAATCTAAAAATGATGCTAAGGAAGTGTTGAAAATGAATGAAGAAACGTTGAGGATACTAGATGAACAACTAAGATGTTAGAGACAATCGAGAGATACTTTTGGACTTGGATTTAATGCAAACAATACTACCAAGAAGGGAGAGTCCTCAAAACAAGAAGCCAATCAAGATATTTCTATCCCACCGAAGAAAAAGAAGCCTACTTTCTATCATTATGGGAAACCAAATCATGCAACTGATGTCTGTAGAAGTAAAAGAGGTAATCCATAGAGCATTTCTATGTTTAATGTTTATTGATACAATTGCAATAAGTATGGTCATAAGGCATTTGAGTGTAGATCAAGGACTGTTAACAATTCAAGGAAGCCAAGATTTGATGGTTACTATAATAATTGCAAAAAATATGGTCACAAGTCTGAAGAATGTAGGTCACAAATAAATAATGTGAAATGGGTCCCTAACCAACAAAATTTTGCAAACAATCGACAAGGATAAACTATACCATGGGACTACAATACAAAAATTACATGTACAACATGTGGGAGATTTGGACACATAGTATAAAATCTCATTTTAATGCATGGAAGGAATAATAGAAGATCATGGAGAAACTCTGGAATGGCTTGTTTTCATTGTCACAAGGTTGATCACCTAGTCAAAGACTACGAGTACCGAGGCAAGGCCCCAACCGAGGAACAACCGAGTGAAACTACTCAAGTAAATGTTGATGAGGTAAGAGATCAGATGAATAGAACATGGAGAAGAAAGTCTCAAGATGATAGAATTGAACTTAGAACAATGGAAGGCACCTCATCCTCTGGATTGGGTGCATCTATCTTCACCTAATTGGTCAAAGGTATGTGTAGGAACTGATAACTAAATTCTATCTTAAATCGGTTCCTAACAATTGTGCAAAGATCCATATTAGTATATTAGGATGTATTTAGATATATGTTGTGAAGTCAACATTTCATGTTTTGATTGGTAAGAGCATATGTTATTTTGTTCGATTTGGTGAAAGGAAAGTATATTTGGTAATCGGTGAAAAGGGAGTTGGTAAAGAGAATTTAATGCTTAAATTATAGTCGTTGGAAACCTTAATCAAGGAAAAACTATAAATAGACCCCTTGTCATTTTATTTCCTCCTTACATTTTTGAGATAATTTGAAGTATTGTGTAGATACGAGACTACCAAGAGCATTTGAGTAATCAAGCCAACAAATCTAAGCATTGTCAAGCATATTCAAGCTAAAACTGGTGTTGTCCCGAGCTGTGAAAGAGAAATGGAGTCATCATTCAAAAGAAACCCTATGATGAAGTGACTAATATATGAAGCGATGGCACCAAAGGTTCAAAATATTGTTGTCGTAGAGAAGATTGATCCAGTCAATCCCAAGTATAAGCTACCACCAGCTGTTGCAGCCAAAATTGATAAAATGGGAGCCCTATCTTCGATCCCTCCAAGAGTTATTCTTATTGAAGACATTTGTGCCTTCATCCACTACAAGATAGAGGAGATTTGTCAGATTGAAATAGATACATCCTATCAGAATCTATACAAATGAAACATTGAAAGATGAACATATACATCTGGAAACCAAGGGTTTGGTTCATGCCATGCATGTACCAATAATGTTTAAGTAAAATGGATGATAATTGTATTAAGCCAAGTACATGATCAGTTAATGTGGCTTGATGCACCTGTAAAGATTAAAAAATATGTACTACACATTGTTACAAGTTATCCAATCGGTGATTGACTGAGAGCTCATAAGAAAATTGACAAAAACAAATTATGTGAGGTAACACAAGCTAAATAGGATGAAAGAGGTTTGAAATTGTCTATAGTTGATGACCTTGAGATAAGATTTGCATGCAATGTAATATCCTACCAAATCTTTCAATCATCTTGGGTAGACTGTGTACCTTGTGGAGCTGTGGATATAGCCTATAATATTGTGAAGAAAGATATGAAGATAGATCTATGTGAGATCTTATTGAAGCAGTTTGATGATAATATGAACACAATCAGGAAAGCAAAGAACAACACACCGAAGTTTGGATCATTGTTGGTATGTATCTTTTTCTACTTTCTGAACTTCTTTCCCATCAATTGGTGATGTAGTATGGAATGTGAACAAACCAATTATTTATTAGATAAATGAGTATATTCAAAGTTTAGGAGATAACTTTGGCATGCTCATGAATGAATATTTTTTAAAATTTCAAGCTAAAATGCATAAAAAGTTTAGAATTCCACCATAGCTAATAGAAAAATATAAGGATACTATATGATTTGAAGTGGACACCAACACATGTATAGTTAGGATTGTGGAGCCTAGAACCATGTGGTTACCACCAATGGGTTATGAAATGGATATTGATGTTGCATCATTGCAGATTGAAGGTTTATTAGAGAAACCAGTTGATAATAAAGCCACTCAATATGGTACTTATGAGGAAGTAAAGAATAAAATAAAGCTAGGTATATTTATACCTAAGGCATTAAGGAAAACCAACAAGATGATTAGTAGTCTGTCATAAAATTTGGGAGCTACTATTGAAGAAGATGAAGCTAGTCCTTCGAAGATCAAAGGGAATAAATTAAAAATGAAGAAAGAGACCCCTAGCCTAATCGGTGCAAGACCATTAACAAGGTATTCCTCCACACTGAGAGAGAATAAGAAACAAGAGGAAGAAAAATTAAAGATCAAAACTTACATGAGATAAAAGAAGATTTTTGGTAGATCAAGAAGGAAGTTGAAATTACAAGAAGATAGAGAAACTAAATCTGAAGATGTAATTCAATTCAAAGTTGCGCAAAACCAGACACCTAAACTGAGAAACTTAGACGAGTCTCTTAAAATACTCAACAAGTATGGAGGTTATTCTAGAATTAAAAAGATTAAAAATGAGACTAGGAGTGATGAGGAAAAATAAAAGATTGAAGAAGCTATTGTGTTTACTCTACACAAGTTTAGAACTACACTGGTTGAGATGGCCAACTGAGTATCTGATTAATTATACCAAAAGATAGACACAAGATAGAAATATGCCTTGGCATATGATAAATAATTGAGGGGGAGATCCCTAGCTATCAAAGTACCTAAATTTTCAACTAGAGGAATAAATGAATCATTACAGGAATATTCCAAGAGATTTCTAGTCAAGGGCAAAGCATTGAGAATAATGGTTGGTAAACTTGAATAAGTGCAAAAGGAGACAGATGAATTATGGAGAAAGATTTTCTTTCTCGACCTAGCGACTGAAATTAAAGAACCCCAAGGTAAGTCAAGCCCTATTGACTTGTCCACAAATAAAGATGAAATCATAATAGAAGATATAATAGATAAAGACCCAACAAAGGAGATAACAACTGATGAAGATGTAATGGCTACCGAGGTAAAGGATAATAAAGAATTGAATGTTGATGATTCGAAAAAAGAAAAATTGATGGATGTAGATCTAGTAATTGAACAAATACTTAATTTTCTTGAGGTAAATGAGGTTATCTCAGATGTAACTAATGAAAATCCAACTAATCTTGAGGAGTCTTCTGAACCAGTGAAGGAGATTGCATGAAAGGATATCGAGGACACTACAGAGACCAAGACTGCCAAATATCAGAATCAAGAGTTGGTGATCCCTACTGAGACTACAGGTCCCAGTTAATCAAAAGATCTAGAGAAGGAGAAACCCAAGGAGAAGGAAAAGGAAAAAGAAGAAGAAAGGAAAGAAGAAAAACAAGAAGAGAAGAAGGAGGAAAAGAAACAAGAAGAGAAGAAGGAAGAGAAGAAAAAGGAAGAAAAAGATGATAAAACCAAAGATACAACAACTACTACATCTGATGAAAATAAGGCATCACATTCCCCTAAGTTATCTATTGGAGAGAGTATGCAAACAAAAAAGGAAAAATCAAAGAAGAGGAAGCATGTGAAGGATAAGGTTGATTTGAGCCAACCTATTGTAATACTTAAAGTTTACATCTCTCCACCTTGAGTCCCAAGGATTTATCTAAATTTGGAGATTTACTTAAGAGGAAATAAACACTAGACAAGTTATTAGCAAAGAAATAGAAAACATATGTGCTGGAAAATGTCAACGAGATACTACAAGAAATAGTACTGGATGCAGATATCAATGAGAAAGGTAATATATACAACCAATTGGGTGAGTTGTTGAGTCAAATTAATCAACTAGGCACTGAGGACAACGAATATTTATTGCAAGTGCATAGGAATAAGATGGAAGATAAAATAATTGAAGAATTACTTCAATTAACGGTACTTGATAAGGTAACACTTTCTATATTGGTTACCGAGTTAGAAAAAGAATTGCAAGATATTCTTTCAAAATTTTAGAAAATTTGTTTGATTTCAAATTTCACAAAGTAAATACAGGCAAAAGATGAATCAGTTGAAAATGAGATGGCATAGCAGCTAGCAAAGGTAACAACCAATCCTAATACTTTCAAAGTTTATTATCAAAAGTTGAAGCACCTTATGAGAATGCAACATGAGTTAAGGAAAGAAGAGAATCAAATAAGAATGGAACTCATGGAGTTGCAAATATTTTTCATACCACAAATAGAGTCACTACAAAAGAAAATTCATAAAACTAAAGACTTAGTGAACACCCCTGATGTAAGTGTTATGGACAACATGATAAGTCTTACAGCTAATATTGGTGAACACATTGTGTTATTATAGACAATAAAGGAGTCATGGAAGGAATCACTGAAAGATGCAGAAGAGAGGTATAAATCTATTTTTGGCAAGATCCCTCCACCAGATAAACAGTAAGTAAATTTTGTTTTGGCATTTTTGTTAAAAAAGGGGGATAATATATTATAGTCATAAGGGGGATATATACATGATATATAAGGAGGATATATATATATATATACATATATATATATATATATACATATATATATATATATATACATATATATATATATATATACATATATATATATATATATACATATATATATATATACATATATATATATATACATATATATATATATATATGTATATATATATATATATATATATATATATATATATATACATATATATATGTATATATATGTATATATATATATATATATATATATATATATATATATATATATATATATATATATATATATATATATATATATATATGTATATATATATATATATATATATATATATATATATATATAATGTTGAAAGGAGATGAATATATATGTGTATAGGGATTATTATTATAGGGGCAGTAATAAGCAATGAGTAATTGGGTAATGGAGATATATGAATTTTTACCGAGGAGTGTATACATGGTCAAATTTTGCTAAGGACACAAAATTTTGATGACTTTGAAGTTTTTTACAAAGATACCAAAATAATGCCAAAGGGGGAGATTGGTACTCCTATAGAGTTATTTTGTTTTCATTAGTTTTGATTAAGTCATAATTATTGTTAAAGTCATTTGGTAAAGAAGGATAGTCAAGTTAGTAAAGAAATAAGCTAGTCGGTAAAGGGAAATAAAGGAAAGACAATGTCGGTAAAAGGAATAAGGAGAAGACACCAAGAAAGGAAGACCGAGCATCGAGCACTGAGCAATACCAAGTTACAACAATTACTAAACCAAGAAAACATACATGATACCGAGCAGAAGAAAAATATATTACCGATTATCATAGGATGACATAAGAACAATCTATAGATACATTGAATTTGGACACCGAGCAAAAAATGTTTTACAAATCTTGAGGAGATTGTTTGACACAACATAGGAGATTCATATATGATGATTTTGTATGATTACAAGGTGAGATTTGCCAATGATAATTAAATGTAATATATGCATTGGAGATGTAACCAATTCTAGCACCGCTTAAGGAGATGATTCTAGAATGTTTCCACCATTTCTAGAATTGTGTATAAATAGATTAGAGAATGAAGATAATATATATATATATATATATATATATATATATATATATATATATATATATATATAT
This sequence comes from Chamaecyparis obtusa, assembly GCA_027943335.1. Classification (NCBI taxonomy): domain Eukaryota; kingdom Viridiplantae; phylum Streptophyta; class Pinopsida; order Cupressales; family Cupressaceae; genus Chamaecyparis; species Chamaecyparis obtusa. The sequence continues at coordinate 488,894 of BSBK01002116.1, forward strand.
ATATATATATATATATATAGAGAGAGAGAGAGAGAGAGAGAGAGAGTGTGCGAAGGAGAAATTACAAAGAGCAAGTGATGAGAAGAGAAGCCATTGAGTAACAGAGAAATAAGAACAAAGTATGAATGTGATTTAGTGTTGAAGTTATAGAGTACATAAATTAATACACAACCTTGTAGACTCTCATTCTGCATACTAGGGGATAGATAATTTTCTGATGAACTCTTCTAATGCTCCCCCTAAGGCCATGATTGACCATTAGGATGAAATAGAGACATTATCATTAGGATAATATCTAGTAGCATTTACTACTTCACCTTGATCCTTGGATTTAGTCTAATTCTTCTCCTTTTGTACTTTGTCATTGTCCTTGAGTCCTTCTTTTACAAAGAGGCAAATAAACTCATCCAAATACTCTGTTAAGTTCTTTCCAGTGTCACCAATATTTTTCTTTATTGTTGTAGGTGGTCTTCTGTTATCAAATGGTCCATTATATCTGCAATACTTGACTATGTGTCCCTCATTGTTGCACTCAAAGTAGGTAACAAGTGGTCTCATAGGTTGTGACATGTTCTGATTAACCTACAACTTATAGTTCCTTGCAATATGCCTAAAATTGTTGCATTTGTGACAAATGATCTTATTGGATGTAGAAGGTTGTCTAACATAATCTTGAAGCTTCGATCTTTCATCTAGTTTTATACATTCATTTCTTCTATTTCCATATTCCCAACAATTAAAGAAATAACCAAAAAAATGTTTGGAAACACTCTTACCTCTACAATCCTTCTTCATGTGACCAAATTTTTTGCATCCTAAGCGTCTTCCTCTGAAAGGTTTGAGCTTCTCCCTAGTTTTCTCCTTTTAATTAGATTCTTCTTTCTAATTAGGTGTCTCATCTGTCCTACCTTCAGATCTCTCCTCCTGAGATTTGGAACATTCAACTTCATTGAAACCAACTCCTATCTTGTCACCTTTAGTTTTTGTCTCTCTAGCCATTCATCAATTTTGTTACTGATTGCATGAAGTTTTTTAATATGATTCCTTTCCTCCACAAGCTTTTCCTTAATGATGATATTAAAATTCTCCAATTCTTCATACTTGGTCTTGACATCATTGATTTACAACTGCATTTTACTCATCTGCACATTTGCATTTTTTAAGGCTTCTCCAAGTTTTCTCTTTTGATCTCTTTCTTTCTGAATATCGTTGGTGATCTTCAAAGTAGAAACTTCACATTCATGATTTAATGCTTCGTTATCTTGGTTAAGCTGATCAATCAAATCTGATGAATCATTTTCAAGTTCCTCCTGTAGTTTATTCATAAGATCATGTCTTTGGTTCTTTGAGAGTTCAAGTTGATCTTTAAGTTTCTTGACATAATCCTCTGCTCTTTTCAATTTTAATTTCAATTCTTCATTTTTTGCTTTAGACTTGTCCAAGTCCTCAAGTGCTTCCTCAAAGTTTTCTTTAAATTTGCTTGAATCCATTAGGATCTCCCTTAAGTTGTTAGACTTTATCTTCAAGGGCCATAAGTTCTGATACTAATTGTTAGGATCAAGCAATACTGAGAGGGTAGGTGAATCAAGTATTGCAACACTTTTATTCTTTCTAAACCAATTCAAACTTAACCATGCAATAACTAAAATAAGAACATACACATATAGTAAATAAGCCATAACACCATGATTTGTTCTCAAGGAAATCCTGGCCAAGGAAAAATGCCACTGGGGATGATAGCCACAAATTGTGCACTAAGAGTATAATGTACCTGTTATGAGACCTTTCCCTGTTAGGAGAAGAATATTACATTAGCACATGTCCTTGTTAGAGGATTGGCCCTGTTAGGAGTCTATAACCCTATTAGGGGTGAATAAAAAATGGAGCTCACTACTCATACAAGGGACTCACTGTCTAGTATTACAAAATAAATCTACAACAACAAAAGTGAACTATAACAACATCTGCTACACCACACTAGTTCCAATTGAAGCTTGCAACAATAATAATAAAATCTCCACTTAATCAATCATCACATATCATTATGATATCATCCATATCATTCTGCAGCTCAAAAACCTTCATATATATATATATATATATATACTTGATCAACTTAATTTCCTTTTCGTCTCAATAATTCTTCACAAAGCGTGTCTTTACACTTCATTCATAGAAAAAGGATATCATGTGGGCATACATATACTAAGATAGGTGAGGACCTATCATAAATCATAAATCACATCAGAAAAATAATTTATGTTATTATCTCAATCGTCGCATCTATTTAGGTGTTCTATTTTCATTTCATACTTTATAACATATCTTTATGCTCACAAACCATAAAGGTAAGTATCGCATGCCCATTGACCAAAATAGTATGACTATATTCTAAAAATTGTCTTTGTACTTATGCATTTTTCACTTACCTGATTACCAAAAAAAAATTTCCACTTTAGGTGACCATCACAAAGGTATGTGTTGCCAAAAATGAAAATATATACACCCTCAAGCACTTCTCACTTGCCAACATATTCATCATCTCCTCTTTCACTGAGTGATGGACGCTACATCAACATGGTGAGTAGCACTCCAATTTCCCTACCTTCATAGAGGGTGATCGAGAAAACTATTGCATTCACCCCTCTAGATGAACTTTTCAATGGAGAGCCTTCTCCCCTTTATGTCACAACCTTGATCAATGATGTTCCTATTAGAGGTGCTTTTGTTGACCCTACTTGCTGGGTGGATGTAATAACATAGGAGGTCCTCATTGTCAATGAATTAAACCAAGGAAAGTATGATGAGTGCCCCATCACCATTAAGACACGTATAGGTTTGTGGTCCACCAATTTGACCATCCAAGTAGGAAACAAAGTGGTTTTCTCAACATTCATGGTGATTTCTAAATTAGACCTCTTTAGGGTTAAACTAGGTATCCCATCATTGATCTCTATGGGAGTTGTCCCATTTTTTATCTATAAATGTCTAAAGTTTCCTCATAAGGGGACCATTCATACTATCTAGGATACTAGATACCATCCTTTTGTATTCCATGTGGGATTCTCTCTTGACCATTTTTGGCCTACTCCTATAGAGACCGTACGTCCCTAGCAAGATATAATGTTCCTTGCTTATTAAAAGTATAAAGGAAGGGAACTGAATCTAAAATTCTTAGCACCTTCCCCCACTCAACCCTCTCATGAGGCTTAGCATGCTTTGTCTTTTTTACCTTGTTTTTCATGGGATCAAGGCAAGCGTGTGACCCATGGGAATAATCCTTGCCTTCTTTGAGCCACACAACCTCCAACAATGTTTCTTATTCCTGCATCCACATCGAATGTGGATAAAGGAATGGCACCCATGCTGCTAAATCTTAATGTGCATTCACTTTTTCCCATTACCATAATTGCATATATACCTCAACCTATCATTTATGGAAAGGGTAAGAGGTCTCATAAAACCACATCATCTCCTTTGGCACCTTATCCTTAGTCTTCAAGGGCATCCTATGCTCCTCTTGCTGCTCATAGGGAAAAAAGAGGGAGGGCTCTCATGACTAAACCAAGATTTCCTACATTAGCTCCACCTCCTACTCCATTGGTAGGGCCACATCCTTTTCTAGTGACGACATCAATGACCATCCCTATGGATTAGGATGACATTGTATCCTTGCAAGCTTCTCAGTTGGGCCTACATCTAAGTTAGAACCATCTTGCACATAATCTTAAGCGTCATCAACAAGAGATGGATTTTGTATGTGAATCTATTGCAAGAGAGAAGAGCATTTCTTCTAAGCTTGTGTTTTTTGTCTCTTCAGCCTCTGCTTCTAGCTCCACTCCAACAATTTTTTTAGTGGCAAATTTTTGCCAATTTAGAAATTGTGGTGGTCGGTTGCATCAATAATTTGGTGAATAATAGTATTGGGAGGCGTGTCCAATTCACCTCATAAATTCAAAATTTTTATGATGTAGCCATTTTCTCTGCCACTTTTTTTTTGGAAATTGGCAACTTACCTAATTTTTTTGCCACTGCCCCATACGCAGTTTCTTTTGTATTAGTTATAATTTCGCCCAACCTTTCCAGACGTATCCAAGAAATCATTGATAGACACCACAATGCATTCACCAATATCGAGACATAGTTTTTAATGAGTATTTGGAACATTCACCAATATCGAGACACATTTTTTTAATGAGTATTTGGAATATTCACCAACACATTAAATATTTTTGTTTTTTAGTACAAGGCCAACAAGGGAAAATTTCCCCCCACCACTATAGAATGGTAACACCATTTGAAATTCACATTGAAGATTGTATCAACACCATACCCTAGACCTACCCTATTCTCCAAATTTAAATCTCGTATGTGTGGAATGATGTGAAATTCACCAAATTTAGTTTGATATAAATACATGAGAATTGGAGATAGATTTTAAAATTCTCCAAACTTTTTCAGATTGGTCTACAATTCTAGAGGCTCTGGAATCTTGGATACAAGTTTTTGAAGAATTCATAATACGATGATTCATAGAGGGATGTTGTCACTGTGAAAACTTAAAAGTAAGTGAAAAATAATCTAAGATTGATGATCCATATTACTATTTTCCATTTTTAGTTGTTTCAAATTTTACAGTATACAACTTGTTCATTTCACTTCTAGAGGTTGTGGTCACCAATGGCTGAAGAATTGTTTAGATGTTGAGTGGTTGACGGACCATGTCACTATGAAAAGATAATGATAAGTGACAAAGGATATATGAATAAAGCTATTGTTTTCCTTTTTTAGTTGATTAAGATTTTATAAATTAAACCTTGGCTCACTTCCAGAGGCTCTAGATACAAGTTGTTGAGGGATTCTTTAGATGTCGAGTCGCTGATGGACCCTATCATTGTGAAAATGTTACAGTAAGTCTCATTGACTGTCGACAATAGATTACAAATAATTTTATTATTTTCCATTTTTTAAATGATGTCTAAATGCACGAAGAATTAAATCCAAGCTCGTGGGTCTATTTAATTTTGTTTTGAGCCTTACTAGTTAGTGACAGTGACCATTATTTTATGTCTAGGGTGTAAGATCTCGGGTCTAAAAAGTGTTAATTTTATAGCGAGTTAGAGAGTGCTTTTATTATGTTAAGTTGCATGGTCATTGGTTGGAAGAGTTTTTTGTGTTTTAACCATGCAAGTTAGCAAGATGTTAGTCTTTATAGTTATTGCAAGGTCACAAGTTTCTTTGTTGGTAATTCATAAGCCATGGGCTAGCGAGTAGATGGTTAGCGGTGAGTTCTTTGTCTTGATCACTAGCTCGCAAGCTCAATATGTTTAGAGTTTATCATGATGCAAGCTAGAAAATAATCACCACATTTCCTATCTTTATCACTAAGAAAAGCTTATATTTTTCATTTTTTTAGTCCTTATAGTTATCGTGATTTTGTGAGTATTTTTTTTGGTTAATATTCATAAGCCACGAGCTATTGAGGAGATAGTTAGAGATTAAGTCTTTGTCTTGGTCGCTAGCTTACAAGTTCAAGATGTTTTAATTTTACCATGATGCAAGCTAGTGAATGGTCACCATGTATCTTGTCTTTATAACTAACCAAATCTTATCCTTTGCATGGTCAAGAGTTGATTTTATTGTTTTCCATTTTTAGCTGTTAGGAAGAGACATTTTGTTGTCAGAATTTCCTTTCCATATTAGATTTTACGACTTACTTTATTCAATTTTAATTAGTTACTATTTACATGTCATGCATTATAAATTATAATAAAAGATGTATTTATCTTCACTCTTTTTATATTTCTTTATTTCATAGGTACTAGTCTTCAGAATCCTATTTGCAGCTTCTTTTAGTAATAGATGTCAAGAAGCAAGCCTCCTGGGAGTGTTAGAGAGATGAAAATTCCACTAAAACAAAGAAAAAATATAACATCATAATTTCACGATGCAGAAGATAAACCTACAACATCAAGATGAGCACCTACACAAAAATATGCCTTTGCCCCAGAGATATCAGTTACAACAAGTACACCAAAAGATGTCGCTGTCACAGAGATTGTTCCAATTGGAACCTAGTGTAGCCAGATAATTGGTGATGCTATTACTTCTAGAAATGTCAGTGAAAATGATACTATTTATAAAAATCTTGTAGTTGTTGGTGTGAATACCACTGATGTTGCAGTTGATAATGTCGGTAAACTTGATGTTGGCACTACACAAAAGAGGGTGAGAAATGGGAAAAACAAGTTATTGCCAGTGTCTCTGATGTTGTTGGTGAGAAGGTCGTTGATGTTGGTGTCAATGCTGGTGCTGAGAATGCTACAAATGTTGGTGTCAATTTTAGTGTTTCTATTGCTGAGATTGTCGCATATGTTGTTGTCAATGTCGATGATGATGTTGTTGAGATTCCCGTTGTATGCACCCTAAAATGGTCGCCTAGAATTTGGGCCCCCATTCAGCAATTTGTCAAATTCCTGAATCAATATTTTCAAAAATCAACATTTTTCAATTATATCAATTTCCTTGATCAAATCATAATCAATTCAATATTTCCTAAGGTTTGAGCCTTATTTAATTTAAAAGAGAAAAAAAATAAAAATCTTATTTAATTAAGAGAACATGCTCCCTCTTAATTAATTAAAAATCTCTTTTAATTAAATAATAAAATCACTTTATCCTAAGCCTTTATTTAATTAAAAGGAATTTCCTCCCCTTTTATTTAAATAAAAAATCTCCACTTTTCCTCTTATCCTAAGTTGCACAAATAAAGTATTATTCTTATTTTATAAAAAAAGAAAAGTACTTTTTGTCTCACATGGACATAAAGTAAATGCTCAACATAAAGTAAATGCTTCTAATTTTCTTATTGGAGGATATTTGTGCACAAGGATCAAGCTTCCATTTTTCTCCATCGTTGATTAAGTCTTTTGCCTCTTAATCTCGGTCATCCATTGATTTTTCATTCTCTATAAAAGAAGAGCTCTCTTCTTCATTTTGCATACACTTGAATTTTATGCTATTGTTATGCTACAGGTTTTCTAAGTCATCTTGAAGCTTTTGGAGACATTCTTGCATCAAGTTTTGAAGATTTGGAGCATCATTGGCATTCATCTTGCATCTACATCACATCCTAGCTTGCATCATAGTTGTATCATCATGGTATCATTTCCTTTCATGTTTTAGATTAATCTCACATAGCTTAATAGGATGATTTGTAACACTTGTATTTTCCTTTCATAGCATAGCTTGCATCTTTCATTCTCATAGATTAGTTTACATTGCATTGCATCCATATTGATTTCATTGGAGATATTGGCATTGTTGCCCTGGTCTTTGATTTGGAATCTCTTATTGTGTGGTTGATTAGCAAGGTCATGAGTTTATAGCTCTAGCTGAGAGCAATTTTACAAATCTTGCAACTCCATGCATAGAGAGCTATGGATCGATTTGTGAGGGCTTATTCTTGAGTTTTCTTGCATGTAAGGATTCATAGAAGTGTGACAATATTTTAGCACATATTTTTGGTGCCCACCATGGGGAAACCCACCTCTTGCATGCTAGTTTTGATTATTTTTGGAGCTAACCCTTGTGTAGATTTGTTTGGAGACAAAAAAAAACCCTAGATTTGAAAGATTTGATCATATCTCCCAAAAAGCTTGGTGTTTTGGTCTGAAAATTTTTTTGTAGGTTGGTGACATATCAGAGAAGCTCCAAAATTCTTTTTAGAATTTTCAGAGGTAATTTGTATTTTTTATGATTTTTTCTTGATTTTTCATAAAAAATTGATTTTTAGCACAAATCAGCATATTTTTCAGCAATTTTTACATTTCTGGAAAGGTCTTGAAATTTTATAGGGGGTCCATTCATTGTGTTTTTAATTTAGAAATCATATCATAGCTCATTTGGTCAATTTATAAAAAACTAGTCTATTTTGGTAAAATAGGTCTCTAGGGCACAAATGTAGAGATTTTTCTAAAATTTTTACATTTTTGGAAAGCTCTTTATTTTTTGATAGAGGTCTCTTTTCTGCATTTTGGGTTTAGGGTCTGAATTCATGTGGTAAAAATTAGATCTTGTTGACTAGGTCAAATGCAAAAAAAATAAAATTTTGTGATGGGTATGCACTTATTTTTCATTGTTCAATGCATGATATGAGTTATCATTTGGATTATTTGCTGGTTATCATTGCTCCTAAAAATTGATTTTTAGATCTAACCCTAGGGTTTGCATAAGTTGGATATACATTGCATATCTTGTTTGCTTGTTTTCTTGTCTTGTTCATTTGAAGGTGCTCTCGCTTTCATGGAAAATGCTTAAAACAAACAAAAAAAAAAGGTGAAATCTACTAAGCGCGTTGCGTTGGACTTGAGGTATTTTGTTACATCTCTAGAACATTTGGATTTTGGGATTAAAATTGAACCTCTCATGTGTTTGGCTTGAGTGTTTACATGCTTTCATAGAACACATTTCAATTAATGCTCTTAAAGGGAATGAACATAGATTTGCTTTGTATAAGTGCATGCTTGTGTTTGAACCCTAAGTAATTCTTGGTTCCAATATCAAATATCTCATTGAGTGATTGAGGGCATGGATTCAGTCCTTCTTTACATAGGGAGTTAAATGCACCACTTTGTGGACTCACTCTATGTTTGCTTGGAAAGTTAAATATTTCATTGATTCAACCCTTTGTCATTTGTGAGTAGTATTGATAAGCAACTTTAGATTACTTTTGATTGATCTTGTTAGCTAAATTAGGTGTTGGACTTGCTTATTTCTAATCGCCCCTCATTACCGCCATTTGGATGCAAGCTTAGCATTCATACATAGGGGAGGGGTCTACTTGAAAAGAGCGTTAAGTGTTCCACAAAGTTTCCCCCTTTTTATGCTTTCTTGATCTCATTAGTTTTCTAAGGTGTGGACTCACTTTGAGTTTGAGTGAGGAGTTAAATGTTCCACTTTTGGACTCACTTTGAGTTTGTGTGAGGAGTTAAATGTTCCACTTTTGGACTCACTTTGAGTTTGTGTGAGGAGTTAAATGTTCCACTTTTGGACTCACTTTGAGTTTGTGTGAGGAGTTAAATGTTCCACCTTGTGGACTCACTTCACATTCACTTGAAGAGTTAAATGTTCCACTTTTGGACTCACTTCACATTCACTTGAAGAGTTAAATGTTCCACTTTTGGACTCGCTTCACATTCACTTAAAGAGTTAAATGTTCCACTTTTGGTCTCACTTCACATTTACTTGAAGAGTTAAGTGTTCCACCTTTAGTGCTTTAAATACTTTTGATAGTGAATTACTTAATTTTATTTTTAGAAGGCCTGCTTGGGGACACACCACCTCAAGGGATGACCTTAACTCCCATGTTCCGATGGAGTATAAATAGTAGGTGGTGAATCGAAAGACACCTCTCTTGAGAATTGAGTTTGATATCACTCTTGGCTAAGCCTCAAAGAACTTTATACCTTTGAGAAGTGAAGGAGGAGATTTGGGTTACCGTCTCCCCTCGGCTGTGTGATTTTGGATTCTTCTCATCTACAGATTTGAGCCTCACGTACCTTGCGTATATCAAGGACTCCTTTTAGAAAGCCACGTATATCCTTGTAGATAGCTTGTTAAGGTGTTGTTGTGTTCTATGTGCCTGCTAAAACATTTTCAAGAACATACACAAGTAGAACCTTTAAGGAGTAGAAATACTAAGTCACTATACTTGTTCATGCGCAAGGTTGCTTTGCCCCTTGCTCATTGTTTGAAGACAATTGCTTGTTTGAACTCCTTGATTGCTATCTTATGTGCTTGATAAAATGCTGAAAATCTATTAATGTGTCTGATTAAACCACAAAACAACTGAATTCCTGAGTTGAAACACCCAACTTTTTTACAGCTTGCTCGATTTTCTATCCTGACATTAGAGACTTGTTTTGACTTTAAATCTCTAGTTTTTGCCCTCTAGGAATAGCATCAATTGGTTTACAAGGCCACTTTGGAAATAGTTGTCAGGTTAGAAGGTTATTCTTGGTGAGAAAGCTTATCTCTAGAATTGTTAGCTACATTCTTAGAAAATTTTAGTGCTCTTATTGTCCAAATCACTTTCATTTAATCAATTTCAATTATATTTTGGCCTAGTCCAACCTCCTGATTCAAAAGTGCAAGGATATTCATCCTTTAATTTTAGCACCTCTTTGACAGTGTTGGTAAAGCCCCTTTATTTCTATCTTTTCATTTCATTTTGGACAATAGAGAACTTTGATTATCCTAGTTTGGTGTTGACACTTTGCAAGGTCACCCTATCATTAAGAATCTCTTTCTTTCATGTTAGTTACAACAAGGTACCAAGTCAATCAAGGGAAGTGACCCCCTGTTGTCTTTAGCCAATTACCACCAGTTAAGACTCGTCAACAGCATAAAGGAAAATGACCCCTTTTTGATCAATCTCCTAAGAGTGAATTTGAGATTTGTTTTAATTCAAAAGGTAATCCTAGTGAAGTGAGTACCTCTCTAGCACCCATTTCATCAAGTATAGACATGAGTTACACCTTCACTCGACAACAAAGAGAAGCAATGAACCAGACTCTTGATGACATATTTCAACGGCATAGGGGTAACATGATGTCTGCTGGGTCTGCATATGCTAGTCCACTTGGATCCCCCCTGATCAATACAAGGTATCTTGATGCTCACCAACGAGCTGAGAGACATCACCAACAAACTCACTCAGATTTAGGGTCACAACATGAAGACCAAAGCAACGAGTCTAGTGACCACCACATCAATGCAGCCAATGCAATCAGACAGTCAAGGCAACCTTCTCCACTTAGAGATACCTCTTGATATGCAAATACGAGATTGAAGAGCATTGAAAGGGAGAAGCAAGCCTATCTAGATGAACAAGCTGCTAAAAAGGATAAATTTAGACAACTAGAGGAAGAGGAAAGTGCATTATTGGACATAAGGAAAAGAGTCACTCAAGATGAAGAAGATAGACTCTATGCACAACAACTTCAAAACTGATTCAATGGGAGGGGTACTAATAGTGGGACCCACTCACCCTTGTCTACTCCCTCACCAAGTCCTGGAAGAAGGTCAAGGATGCCCTCAAGATCCCCAAGTCCTAGAGGTAGAAGGACTTCAAGATATGATCACCATAGGAGACAGTCACCTCCTAGACTTTCAAAGCAACCCTCCCAATGAGCACATCATGGCTCACAACATGGAGGAAGTTATGCCAATTTCAATCATATAGATTTTATGACTATGCAACAAGAACCATCCTTTCAAGCATATGTAGAAAGGTATGTGGAACAAAACAAGGATCAGTTCCTAGAAAGTCTCATCAACAAAGGTGCTAAGGTCCCATATAATTTTGATGTGGACCAAAAGGTAAAGAAGCAAGATCCATCAACTAATGAGGTGATCAAACAACTTCAAAAGGATATAGAAAGGATGAGGGCTCCTAAGAGCACATTTAATTTGGACTCCATATGTCCCAACCCAATTGACAAGAGTGTGGTGTTGGTTGAGTTTCCAACCTATGACAAATATGATGGCGTTGGTGACCCTCACGACCATGTTAGACAATTCTACATAATGAGCTTTTCTTTTCACCATGAAGACTCCTACTTGATGAGATTATTCCCAAGGAGTCTCAAGGGTCAAGCCATGGAGTGGTTTACTAACCTTACTCCTCCAGTTAAGACATTTAGAGAGCTTGTGGAAATATTTGTTCAACATTTTGCTTACAACTTATCAAGATCGGTCACCATGCTTGATTTGTGCAAACTCAAGCAGAATCAAGGGGAATCCTTTGTTACCTTTCTACAAAGATGGAGACGTTTGTGCTCAAAATATCCAAGGACAATTCCTGAGGAGGTAAGAATAGACATCATTGTGAGCAACTTGGTACCAGAATTAAGGTATTAAGTAAGGAAGATCCCATTTAATTCTTTTGATACCATGGTAGAAGTGGCATGTCGCATAGAGGATGTCCTAAAAGAACAAAGAATTTTGGCCAAAACAACTAATAACAACAATGGCCAAAACAACAACAATAATGGTAATAAGGACAAAAAGAACTCCTATTAGAATAAGAATAAGAAAGTGGTCAATGATGGAGTTGTTGACTCATCACAACCTAAGAATGAAGGAGTTCTTAATCTCTCTAATGCAGTCCAAGCCATGAAGTTGCAAACATCTTCAGCACAACAAGAAAATAAACCCAAGTATCAAGGGAGACCTAAAATAGAAAAGAGACAATTTACCAAACTTGGGGACTCCTATGCAGACATTTTTAAGATGTTAATTGCTCATAATTTGGCACAACCTCAGGATCCTACAAAGTTTCGCATACCGGATCCTAAACCTCATTGGTGGGATGAGAAGGCTTTCTGTGTCTTTCACAATGGAATTGGACATGATATAGAAAATTGTTTTAAACTTAAGCATCTTGTCCAAGATCTTATTGAAAGTGGAAGATTACAAGTTGATGGTTTAACCACTAATGCGGATCACAAAGCTTTTAAAGAACCCTTGCCCAAATATGAGAAAGGAGAGAATTCTCACAACAATAATGACAAGGCTGCTATCAACTACACATACATAAATGCTGAAAATGTTATTAATATGCTTGAAGTTGTTGATGATAATGTCAACATGATGAGAGGGAAAGACCCTTATGGATATGATGTGGATTCAAATCCTATGCCTGATGAAGGACCCGTTGTGGTACAAAGAGGTCCTCACTCACGAAGGATGTCTAAACCCCTCAATGCAATCACTAGGATTCAGTCTCAAGCTCCCATTGTTATTAGAGGTCCTAACTCTAGTAAGTCTAAGCAGCCAGTGTCAAAAGGTGTTCTTCCTAAATCTGTTGTTGGTCCTGAGTTAAATTATAATCTTGTTGACCAATTACAATGTACACCAGCACAGATTTCAATCTTTGAGCTTTTGGAATTGACCCCTAAGCATAAGCGTGTCCTTGAGGATGCCTTGCGAGTGGCTAATGTCCCTAATGATATAGATATAGATCAATTCCAGAATATGGTCAACCACTTGGCTAGCCCTCACTACCTTACATTCTCAGAAGAAGATGACAAGTCATTAAGCCACCCACACAATTTGGCCCTTCATATAGAGGTTATGATCCACAAGACTCGTGTTAGGCACGTGTTGATAGATGGGGGTGCTGGGCTTAATATTTGTTCTTTGAGCTTATTGAAGGCCTTGGGTTATTCAAAAGAAGTCATTGACACAAGGAAGAAGATAACTATCAAGGCTTATGATGAAGCAGAACGTAGTTCTAAAGGATTGGTTGTTCTTCCTATCCGAATTGGTCCTGTAGAGAAAGATATTTTGTTTTAGATTGTTGATGCCGGTCCTTTGGCTTACAATATTTTGTTGGGTAGACCTTGGATACATGAGATGCAAGTAGTCCCATCTACTTATCATCAGTGTGTGAAGTTCCCTTACAATGGAGTAGAAGTTTGCATACTCGGGGATAGCAGATTGTTAGTCAACACAATTTTAGAAGGGTCTCACATTCCTTTGAATAGGGAGGCTGACACTTTTGGTACTACATTTGAACAATGCAAAGACAAATTCAAAGCCATGGATCTTGGCATGGGGGATTACAAAATTGATTCATTCACAAAATTTCCAATTTCCCCTAGGTCTTATGGCAAACCTTCTCAAGATATGAAACCCTCGTCTTCAGCCATGACATTGTTCGACAAGTTTGTAGAATCCTTAGTTTTGATTCAGGAGGAAAAAGAAGAGGTTTCCATTAGGGACTGGATTTACTGAGAGGAGAAATACTGACAGAATGAGGATTTTGCACCTTCTCCTTGAGCTTATGGGAGAGGGTATACATTGGTCAAGAATATGGGTTATCCAGGACATGGTCCCCTTAGTCATCAGTTGGATGCCAAAGCTGGACCTCTTAACCATGCCCTTTTTGGATGAAGAAATAAGTCAACAGTTGGCTTAGGTTTTGCAAATAAGAAATAGAAAAGTGTCCCAGTCTTAGCTACGACAGACAGTGACAATGACTCAGACTACACACCTAATCTCTCTAATCAGCAAGACATGTATGATGATTGGGTGCCTTCAACAAATCTCCTTTAGGGAGATTCAAAAGATTTGACAATTGACAGTCCTACTATCCCAGCTATGATGGATAGTGACTATATGAATGCTAGATTAACAATGGAAAGTGTTGTTATCATAGCTGCGACAGATAGTAACAATGCTAGTGGTAGAGAAAGGGAAACCTTTCCTAACCTTGAGGCTTCTACATCACGAGGCCCAAATAATGATTTAGAGACAGACTCACATGAGTTCGAATGGGACTCACTTTTAGATGCAACAGTTGATTTGGACATGGATGTTGTCCATACTTATAGTACTCAACCTGATGTGACCAACGAGCCTAGTGTAGGACTAGAGGATTGGACTCCTCGAATTGCCTTAGTGGATGACGCTTCGTTTGGTAGAACAAATCCTGACTCGGGTATCTTAGAAGGAGACTTGATGAATCCCAATTGTATGGTCACCGGAGATAACACCTTCCACATACACAATGTTGAACCAGTCATTGACCTACCCCTTGTTCATTTCCACCTAATTGATTTGTCTCAACGTCACCAAGAGCCTCAGCTCTTAAACTTTCATAATGACTATGAAATTGCATGTTATCTAAATGCTCTTGAACCTGTAGTCTTTCCACCAGTGAACTGACAACAAGTATGATGGAGCCTGATATTAAGTACCTCAGTCTAAAAATAAAAGAAAAAGAAAAAAAGAAAAAAAGGTCTGATGGCGAAAACCACTTTGTGGCGGTGTCAGAACCCAAAATAGTAAAAATAAATGACGTATCCGAGGGTGAAAACCTCTTTGAGGTGCCTAAGGATGGGGTACTTAATAACTTGCCAAGTTACTTCCAAGATAGGTCATCAATTCTCATTGAGCCCACACAACCAGTGAATTTGAATACGGAAGAGGCTCCCCAAATAGTGCACCTAGCTCAGTCTCTATCAGTTGAAGAAAAAGAGGCATATACAAAGTTTTTGCAAAAGAAGAAAATCAACTTTTCTTGGACATATTCCGATATGCTAGGGCTTGACACTGATCTTATTATGCATCATCTATCTATAGCTCCAGGAATAAAACCGATCAAACAAAGGTTGAGGAAAATGCACCCTCACATAGCTCTTCTTGTTAAAGCTGAATTAGAAAAGCTCTTACGTGCAGGATTCATTTGAGCTATTGACTATGCTGAGTGGATCTCCAATATTGTTCCAGTTTCAAAACATGATGGGTCCATTTGCATTTGCACAGACTTCAGAGACCTCAACAAAGCATGCCCAAAGGATGACTTTCCACTCCCAAACATACACATGATAGTGGATATGACGGCGGGTTATGAGATATACTCCTTAATGGATGGGTTTTCCAGATATAACCAGATAAAAATAGCTCCTGAAGATCAAGAGAAAACAACTTTCACATGTGCATGGGGAACCTATTGTTGGAACGTCATGCCATTTGGCCTAAAGAATGTAGGAGCAACATACCAATGAGCTATGACCACAATTTTTCATGATATGATGCATAAGAACATGGAAGATTATGTGGATGATACCTTGGCTAAATCTAGGAAACAAGATACACACCTCGACGATTTGGAAGTGATTCTAGATCGCATGGAACAGTTTCAACTTAGATTGAATCCGAAAAAGTGTGCATTTGGAGTTACCTTAGGTAAACTTCTAGGATTCATAATTTTAGCAAAAGGAATAGAGGTTGATCCTGAAAAGGTCCAAGCTATCTTAGATATGCCACCTCCAAAGAACATAAGTCAAATGAGAAGTCTTCAAGGATGACTCCAATCTATACGAAGGTTTATTTCACAACTTGCAGATAGAACACAACCTTTCAATAAAACATTACATAAGGGAGTCACATGTGTGTGGAATGAGGATTGCCAAAAGAGCCTTGATCAAATAAAATAGTATTTGGCTAATCCTCCAATTTTGATGCCTCCTATTCCAGGGAAACCATTGATTTTGTACATTTCAGCAACAAAGTCTTCCTTGGGGGCATTGTTGGCTCAATTAGATGACACTGGGAAAGAAAGGGCCATATACTACATCAGTCGTACTCTAGTATCTTATGAGATCAATTATAATAACATTGAGAAGTCTTGTCTTGCAGTAGTGTTTGCTTCCCAAAAGTTGCGACACTATATGCTTGCTCATACTATACATTTGGTTGCAAAAATTGATCCCCTTAAGTACTTGCTTAGTAAGGCTGCCCTCACGGGTAGACTTGCTAAGTGGATGATGGTTTTATCTGAGTTTGATATGGAGTACATTGAGAGAAAGGCCATAAAAGGGCAAGCTATTGCTGATCAGTTAGCTGATTTTCCAGTTAAGGATAGTGTGCCTATTCAGGTAGAGTTCCTAGATGAACACATTCTATACATGACCACTCACACTTGGAAGATGTTCTTTGATGGTTCCAACATACAAAATGGATCAGGTGCGGGAGTATTGTTTGTTTCTCCTCATGGGTATAATATACCAAAATCCTACAAACTTTTATTACCATGTACAAACAATATTGTAGAATATGAAGCATTAACCAATGGATTGAAACTAGCTATAGAATGGAACATAACAGAGTTGCATGTCTTTGGGGATTCACAATTAATTATCAACCAAGTCAATAAGGAGTATCAAACCAAAGATGATAAATTGATACCTTACAAAAAGATGGTTGATTCATTGAGACGTTACTTTACCTTTGTGACATTTCAACAAATCCCTAGAGTAGAAAACAAAGCTGCAGATGCTATGGCTACATTAGCTTCACTCCTATAGTTGGAACAACATGAATCTAGATTTGAATTCCTGGTGGAAGAGCTACACCACCCCATATTTGACTCATCTGAAAGCAATGTCATTTGTACCCTTGTCACACATGAGTGTTCCCGCTATGGTGCTATCTATTCATATCTACGTGATGGCATCGTCCCTGACACTTTCAACCATTCTGAATGCCGAAACCTCATCCGTAACGCCTCTGGCCACACCCTTATCTCTGGTGATTTATATAGGAGGGGTTTAGATGGGACACTTCTTAGGTGCTTGGAAAAGGAGGAATTCGACCAAGCGTTAGTTGACATTCACGAGGGCATTTGTGGTGGACACTCTAATGGACTTGCCATGGCCTGAAGGTTGCTTAGGGAGGGGTATTACTGGCCCACAATGCAAACTAATGCAGTAGCTTTCTCTAAATCTTGTGAGAAATGTGAAAAACATGGAAACCTGATTCACGCTCTAGGGAGGGAGCTAATTCCTTCTATTTCTCATTGGCCATTTCAGCGCTGGGCCTTTGACCTTGTTGGGAAAATTCACCCCAACTCATTAGGTGGACATAATTTTATCATCACAACTACTGATTATTTCATGAAATGGGTAGAGGTAGTCCCTCTTTCTGTTGCCTCAGGAAAAATAGTTTCCCTATTTATTCTGAATCATATTATTTGCTGATTTGGAGTGCCTTCTGAGATTATTACTGATAATGGAGGTCAATTCAAGAACAAGGACCTAAAGCATTTATGCAAGAAGTTTAAAATTAAGCAACATTGGTCCTCCATCTATTTTCCACAGGGAAATGGATAGGCAGAAGCCTCTAATAAAACCATTCTTAAAATCCTTCATTAAACAATACACAAGAATGGTAGGGATTGGCACTTACAAATCAATCTGGCACTATGGGCCTATAGAACTAGCATTCATACACCTATAGGAGCTACTCCTTTTGCTCTTACCTATGGCGCTAAAGCAGTGTTGCCTTTAGAAGTAGAGATGCCTTCACTTAGAATCTCTCTCAAAGGTTTGATTACAGATGAGGATTACCGCACCATGAGGTTACAAGAACTAGAACTTCTAGATGAGAAGCGTAAGGCTTCCTTTGATCACATGAGAGTATATCAAAAGCGTATGTCCAAAGCATTCAACAAGAAGGTTCACCCTAGGGAATTTCAAATAGGTGATCTTGTTTTGAGAGAAAACCCTAAGAATCAACAGAACAGAGAACAAAAGGGTAAGTTCGAACCTAATTGGCTTGGACCATACATTATTACAGCAACTTTTGGTATAGGTGCATATTTATTGTCAAATGAAGATGGAGAACAGCTCCCTAAGCCCATCAACATTTTGCACCTAAAGAAGTTCTATCCTTGATGCCCATTTTTGTCTGGGGGCATCTTTTGTATATATTTTATGATCCTAAAAAAAATACCAAAAAAATTGATATATGATGCTGAAAAAATCTTTAAAAGCATATACAGTCCTGAAAAAATACAAAAAAATAAAAAAATGCAAAAAATTCAAAAAAAAGAAAAAGAAAAAGTGCCTTGGTGAAAACCTGGAAACAGGCGCCTTGGTAGCAAAAATACAAAAAAAAATAAATTGAAAAAAGAAAAAATTGCAATAAATCCAAGTGGTGAAAACTTGGAAATGGGCGCTACTTGAGGCCTTTGCACTCCTATTTGTTAGCATGCGTCCTCGACACTTAGCCACTTTCCATCATGCCTTGACCTTATTTGGCATAGTCTGGAATTGGTCTTTGTTTTTGTCTAGGGAGCATAACTATTAGCATTAGTCCTTTAGGTGTGTTTGTCTCTTGGGGCATTTCACAACAGGTGTTTTTCAACACCACCCCAAACAGTGTTTTTCAACACTACCCTTGCGTCGAGTGTTTCTCAACACTTATCAGATGTCTTTCCCAATAGTCTTGGTTTGATGCGATATTGCTCATTTGCAAATGTGATACTCAAAGTTTGACTCTATGACCAACACCCACACACTTAAACAATCAACTCGTTGAGATATGTTGACTTTATTTTTCTTTGTGTGCTGTCTATGAGGATTTCTTTGATGATTGGTCTCTCCCTGAGAAGTTTTCAATGATGCATAGCTAGAAGACTGAGGGTATGAGAACATGTTTTATTTCTTTATCTTCTTGTGGGTATATTTCATTGATCCTAACTGTCATGAGCATTTATGCTGGTCTTACTTGACACTATGGATTGACAAGGTATTATCCTTGACTATTTTGCGAGTGCATGCTTCTAGTTATCCTGACTTTCATGTGTCTTGATACAAGCATAATCTCGCCATATCAAACTTAGGTAATCTCACTGCATTAGTCATCTTGACCTCCATGTCTTTGATGCCTAGGTGAGATTTCCACATTTCCATCTGATAAAGATCATATTCATATCCACATAGTTATGCTAGTGTGCATTGTATGATCTTACAGTGCTACCAATAATGCTTGATGATGATAATTAGATGTTTATAGGTGTTGTGACCTTACAAGTCAACCACTTTCATAGTAGCTTGCATTCTTAGGTTCATGATTAGATTATTTTTTGCATTTTGCATATGGAGAGAGCTCTCCTTTTTATCATCTATGGACTAGTTGGTCAGCTGTGCTCATTTCTGATTCTTCTTGATCATATCTTTCATTTCTGGTCTTTCATATCACATCATTTTCTATCCATTTTCAGACTTGAAATCAAAATCTGAGTCGCGTTTCCAAGTTTTCTCATTCTTCTACACAGTTGACTGACCTTTTGAGGCATAATTCTTCGATCTTTGATGGAATTTCTTCCTTTCCATGTCTTCCAAAATTCTAGTCTTTCATTCACCCCTTTCGCTTCCTCTCTCTAAGGTTTGACTTAATCTTTATCCTATATCTTTTTCAGTCAAACCTCGTCAACCTGGGGCATATCTTCACTATTTGATGGTTATCCTATCATGCTCCATCCTTAGATTATGATTTATTGTGACTTGATCAGGTTTATCAATTTGTTTTTCTCCTCTATCTGATTTCAATTTCGATTCTGAGGGGGCAGTACCTATCAGCTTTAATCTTTGATTCAGCTTTATCATTCAGCTCAACTTGAGATTCTTATTTTTAGACTTGATTATCACCTAGCAACGATGGTGGTGATTTTGTCTTTCAATTTTTATCTCCTATTTTTTTCAGACTTGATAATTGCCTAGCAGCAACGACAATAGTTTTGTCTAAGGCTTGATTTGCACCTAGCAGCGACGGTGTTGGTCATGTCTTTCAGCTGTTGTTTATGCTTGTCCCGATGTGTTCCCATCCATCAAACACACATCTGGGTTGTTTTGTGATCCCAAATCGATCTCAAATTTCAATTCTTCTTTGACTGCATGTGTTCCCAAAATGATCACACATTAGTCAAAGAGGGGCAAATGTATGCACCCTAAAATGGTCACCTAGACTTTGGGCCCCCATTCAGCAATTTGTCAAATTCCTGAATCAATATTTTCAAAAATCAACATTTTTCAATTATATCAATTTCCTTGATCAAATCATAATCAATTCAATATTTCCTAAGGTTTGAGCCTTATTTAATTTAAAAGAGAAAAAAAATAAAAATCTTATTTAATTAAGAGAACATGCTCCCTTTTAATTAATTAAAAATCTCTTTTAATTAAATAATAAAATCACTTTATCCTAAGCCTTTATTTAATTAAAAGGAATTTCCTCCCCTTTTATTTAAATAAAAAATCTCCACTTTTCCTCTTATCCTAAGTTGCACAAATAAAGTATTATTCTTATTTTATAAAAAAAGAAAAGTATTTTTTATCTCACATGGACATACAGTAAATGCTCAACATAAAGTAAATGCTTCAAATTTTCTTATTGGAGGATATTTGTGCACAAGGATCAAGCTTCCATTTTTCTCCATCGTTGATTAAGTCTTTTGCCTCTTAATCTCGATCGTCCATTGATTTTTCATTCTCTATAAAAGAAGAGCTCTCTTCTTCATTTTGCATACACTTGAATTTTATGCTATTGTTATGCACAGGTTTTCTAAGTCATCTTGAAGCTTTTGGAGACATTCTTGCATCAAGTTTTCAAGATTTGGAGCATCATTGGCATTCATCTTGCATGTATATCACATCCTAGTTTGCATCATAGTTGCATCATCATGGTATCATTTCCTTTCATGTTTTAGATTAATGTCACATAGCTTAATAGGATGATTTGTAACACTTGTATTTTCCTTTCATAGCATAGCTTGCATCTTTCATTCTCATAGATTAGTTTACATTGCATTGCATCCATATTGATTTCATTGGAGATATTGGCATTTTTGCCCTGGTCTTTGATTTGGAATCTCTCATTGTGTGGTTGACTAGAAGGTCATGAGTTTATAGCTCTAGCTGAGAGAAATTTTACAAATCTTGCAACTCCATGCATAGAGAGCTATGGATCGATTTGTGAGGGCTCATTATTGAGTTTTCTTGCATGTAAGGATTCATAGAAGTGTGACAACATTTTAGCACACACCCGTAGTTGCACCTCAAGCTAGCAGTTCATAGAGGAGTGAAATTGGAAAAAAAGGAAAAACAAAATTGGTTGTGAGTGGGATATGGAAAGGTCATTTCAATTGAATTGGGCCTCAAAATACACATTCATTATTCCAGTGCCAAATGCTGACCCAGACAAAGCTCCAGTTGAATGTAAATGCAAAATCTGTACATGGAAACTTGACAAGGATGTAAAATTTTAGTTGAAATTAGATACCACTGAAAAACATATCGACAAAGTATATAAGATAGAAATAGTTGACAAACATGAAAAATTAGTAGTTAGATGGAAAAATAAAGACCAATGTAAGCGTGTCAAGTTTGTAGAGGAATTTTATGCATGGAAGGCACAAAAGGACAAACCAAGATGCATAGTAGGTTTGCTTGAATCTCAATTCAAAAGAATAATGGATGAAATATATATGGCCAAAACTATTTAGTTGGCTTCTCTTTTTAATATTTTGAGTAGGGTTCATCCCATGATAGACTATCCTAACCTTGCACCATTATTTAAATTTCTTAGTGTTCCAAGATTTCTCATGAGTCATTGGTCAATAAATAGTGGATGGGATTTGGCTAGTTATTTTGACGAAGTGAAAGTAAATGATCTGTAGGAAAGAGTAAAGGAGTTAAATTTTATTGCATTGTATTTAGATGAAGTTATAGCATTGGATAATACTTCATGGATGTGTATGCATGTGTATACTATAAAGAACCATGTCTGCCATCCTCATCTACTATGTGTTGTTAAGATGGAGGACAACACACTGTAAAGTATGTATGATCTAGCCAAGAAATCATTAAATGAAATAGTCGATATGGACGACTATAAATTTACCAAAATTTGGTGTGTGTTGTAGAAGACAGAGCTGCAATGATGCACGGTCATAGGAACAGTCTATGTGGAAAGATACAAATGACAATTGCACCTTTCATGGTTCCCATTAACTGCATGGCCCACATACTTAACTCAACATTTAAAAATATGCACAAGTTTGAAGAGGTAGCCAAAATTGATCAACTAATACACTATCTCTATGCTTACTTCTGCCAAAGTCCCAAATATTTTATAGAATTTTATAAATTTATTGAGGGAATAACTGATGGAAATAAGATACTTAAGGATGTTGAGACCAGATGGATATCTATTTGTGGACCCGTAGAATGATTTTTTTTAGAATATATATTCTTGGTCAAACTAATGGACAAACATGTACGTAGAAAAGAAGAACAAGGTCATGATCCTCATGCTCAAACTTAGACTCAGAGTCAACATAGACATATCAAAATAGCCCAATGTCATGAGCTTCTACATAGGTTAACTGATTTTGAGACATTGTTAAACTTGGTTGGTATTCTCCCCTACTGGACAACATGAACTCTCTTATTAAACACACCCAAGAGAGAACTATGTATATACAAGAATACACTTCACTACGTAGAATGACTCCTTTGGCTATAGACAATCAATATCTAATAAACTCTCAATTCAATTATGCATATTTTGGTAGATGGAAGCAGATTATAGATTTGAGTCGTGCTAATATTTTTTTATGGATTATGTTGGTAAGTGGCTAACATATGAGCACATTTATGTTGTCATTATTGGAAATACTTAGGCCTTAGATCATCGTAAGGCATCTTGATATTATTTTGGTAATCAATGATGTGAAAAATGCCTAAGTCCACAGTCAGTTCCTGACAGACAGTCTCAGTCTTTTGATCAACGAACATGGTACAGACAAAGTTAAGCTATGTGAAGTTATATTTGGGTAGATAGATGTATGGAGGATACTTAGGAAATATCACAAGCATTTTGGATGTGAGATGACAAAGATAAAATTCTATAAGTGCATGCAAAGACAAGAAATGGTGCAATAGGGCAAGTGAAGAAGTATAAGTTTTGGCTGACTTATGTTATGCTATTTTGTATTTTTTGAGGGTCCAATGCTATTGTAATGTGGGAAAATACACACAATGTAATTTTTATTTTGTAAATGTATAAGGACATGATAGAAGGATGACCCTAGGGATTATACTCTTAATTGGGTATAAGTATGTGATGATATTTTGTATTTGAAGACGTGGAGAGAGGAGATGTGAATGTGATCAACGAAGAGAAGATTGAGCAGAGAGTGAGAATAGAGATTATATGATATGCATAAGTGAAGTTCTCATGTATTTATTGTATTATTTTTTGTAATAATGGAAAAGAAGTTCAATTTTGTAAGTGCAGTGTGCACAACTTTTGTATACCCATAACAGGGTTTATTAGTCCTCTAACAAGGACCTCTATTGTAATACTTGACTTCTAATAGGGCTAGGACTCCTAATAGGGTCACAATACTTATAGTGCAGCTATTTGTGGTTACCATCCCCACGGGGGTTTTCCCTTGGCTAGGGTTTCCTTAAAAAAAAATTATGGTGTTATGAGTACTCTTGTGTATGTGTATTATTCTAGATTATTGGATTAACTTCATTATTTGTTAATTGGTTAAGAAAGAATATAAACTGTTGTGATATTGATTCACCCCCCCTCTCAGTATCACTTAATCCTAACAATTGGTATTATAGCATCAGGCCCTTGGAAGAAAATCCTAACAACTTAAGGGAGATCTCGAAGGATTTTAGTAGTTTAAAGAAGAACTATGAAGCAACATTGGAAGATCTTGATCAAGATAATACAGATAATACAAATTTAAAATTGAAGTTAAGAGGGGAAGAAGATTTCATCAAGAAACTCAAGGAGAAGTTAAATCATTCAAGAAGTTTAAGGAAAGAACTTGTCAAAATTTAAGGTGAACCAAACAAAGAGTAATCTTATTCAGAACAGGTTGAAAAGATTAATGAAGAAAATGAAGCACTCAAGGATGAAAATGAGATCTCAAAGCTACATTTGATTAAGGAGATTGATGAAGAAAAAGATGAAAATAGGAAAATGAAAGATGAGTTACAATAAAAAAAGACAAAGACAACAAGACTTGAATTGCAGTTGGAAGAAATAAAAGAAAAATATTAAAGTATTGAGAACTATAATATCTTGATGACTGGCGAGCTTGAAGAAGAAAATGAACACATCAAGAAACTTCATCAAAATAGTCTAAAGATTGATGAACAGTTTAACATGCAGAAACTAGTTGGAGATAAGACTAGAGTTGGATTTAAGGAAGACATATCCCAGAATAAGGAACATGCATTCATCAATGTTGACTCACCTAAGAAAGATGGATCCAAAATTGAAGGATCTAAGCAGGAACAAACCAAACCCTAAGATGACAAGTGTCATGAATGCAATCAGGAAGGACACATGGAGAAAATTTGTAAAGGTACAAGCAGTAATAAACCCTTTTCTGGTAGTTTCTTTAATTTCTTTAATTATGGTCATAAGGTGAAGGATTGTAGAAAACCAAACATGAGATCTAGAAGGCCAAGTTATTATAATTTGAAAAATAATGTTGAGAAAGAAGAGGAAACCGGTAAGCCAAAAGAAACTGTGAAAGTAGATGAGAAACATGTCAACCAACCTGATGCAAACAAACTTGAGGAAAGTGAGTAAGATGTGAAGAGACCTTATGGAAAACATAAGAGGATTGTCTGTTACAAGTTAAATAACTTTGGACACATCGCAAGGTTCTATAAATTGCAGATTGATTATAGTTAACTCAGACCTAAAAAGAAAGTTACATGTTACAAGTGTAACAATGATGGGCACATTGAAAAGTATTATAGATTCAATGGATCATTAAAAAGGACATTCAAACCATTGGCAAGGAAAAGGGAACTCAGTGAAGATGAGAAAACCTTTGAATAAATGATGGAACAATACAAAGAGAAGTAGGTCAAGAGTAGAGACCTAAAGGAAAAAAATAATGAGCCAAACAAAGGAGCAATGAGCAATCAGGGAGACTCAGTATACCATACTAGATCTTTGCATGAGGTTAATGTCTCTTCATCAGCATGAAGGGTCATGCATGGCCTTAGGGGGAGAATTGGAATATAACACGGGTATCTCATATTTCCCTTAGAACGTAGAATGGAGCTGTGCAAGCTCATTTGGAGTTGTGTATAGACATATAGTAACTTCAATTATCATCGCATGGATCTATGTTGCTCGATCTTGATTGCAAGTGATTGGAAGATTACCTGGAAGTTATCTTCTTTATT
Organism: Chamaecyparis obtusa; assembly: GCA_027943335.1. Classification (NCBI taxonomy): domain Eukaryota; kingdom Viridiplantae; phylum Streptophyta; class Pinopsida; order Cupressales; family Cupressaceae; genus Chamaecyparis; species Chamaecyparis obtusa. The sequence goes on from BSBK01002116.1 coordinate 514,474, forward strand.
GTTGCATAGGGTTTTTTGCATTGTGAACTATAAGTTGTTATACTTAGAAGTTTTTGGCACTATTTTGATCAAAGATAAGTAGAGACCTGAGCTTTGGAGCTAGATTTGTAAAGTTTTTATGAGCTTGTTCGTGAAGATTAAAGGAAAACTCTAGATTCCACCGGTTGCATACAAGTGGTGAATCTCTTTCAGATCTTTCAAAATTGTTCTTCTAAGTACATAGAGATGGAATCATCTAAGCTATATGATATCAATGATAGGAACATGTATGAATTCAAGAAAAATATGTATAAGTCTATGGAGGATGACCCTACAGGCACATTCTCACAAACTCCGCACATAGTTCTTCATGTAGAGGATATTAGGGATTACATCCATTGTACGTATGAGAACATAGTTTCACTAGAGATACTTTATGAAATAAAGGATATGATTGATGATGATGAGAAGCTTAAACCTAAATTCACCCATTTGGAAAACCTAAACTTACTGAACTACGCAAAACACTTTGAGTTTTAGGAAGAAGAGTGGATTAAGATTGTATTGATTAGATTTCATGACCAATTATTTTGGTTGGGAGGCAATTCCATAATGATCACTAAGGATTTGATTCATGAAGTAACAAGGTGTATCATCTTAAAATGGAAGCACTTCCATATTGGTAGGTTTAGCACCCTCTTTTAGTGCATTTATCATGATAAACTTGCATTTAGGATGCATTTTGCACTTAATTCCTTCATTCTAGGTGAAATTAGGGTTATGATCTCGAGGATTCTCCTTAATTTCCCTCCTCTATGGCTATATTTTCTAGGTAGGATCTATGCATAGGTCCTCCTAGCCTTCATCATAGGAATTTGTGCCTCTCTTTAGCACTCTACCTAGTTCTGTTATCATTTCTAGGTCTCTGGGCACCCTTGGAACCTTTTGTTTCTTGTTCTGGATGGATCTAGACCCCTAGTCAAGGTCAAGGTTGACCCTAACCTAGGTTAGAGTCAAGGTCATCCTTGACCTGGGTTAGAGTTGAGGTCATCTTTGACCTCCTTCAGGATTTGATCCCCCTTTTCAAATTTTGGTCCCGGAGGGCCCTCAAATCAATGTCGAGCTTTCAGATCCGAATGCGGAAGGGTTTTAATTTGAAATTCACTTAATTATTTTCCCTCCTTAGTTGGTTATTGTGATTGGACCATAATTAGAGGTGAAATTTGAATTATGAGTCCTCAAATTACTCTAGGATCCTCACCTTGAAACCTCTATATAAAGACTCTCATTTGCCTTCATTTTCACAACAGGGACATCAAGAAAGACCAAGCAATTTCATGAGCAAGGATCCATCAAGGACACTTAGTTAATTGAAGCAAGCAAGCAATAGAAAAGTGAAGATGCAAGAGGATGATATAGAAGATCAAGCCATTGTTGATATCAAGCATTTTTGTGAGCACACCATTGTGAACATCTATTTGGAGCAAGAGAGAGATCATTTCTTCCTTGATCCACCATTATCAATATTCAAGCATTCAAAGATAAAATAATGGGGTAGCAATTATGGATTATGAGTTTGATGAGAATACTTTAGCCTTGGGGGCTTGGTATGCTTTCTTATCTTATTCAAATCTATGCATTAATTTTTCATACATATTCATGCTAGGGTTTCAATCTAGAGGAATAGATCTTGGCATTACACATTCAATACACACACATATTCCATTACATCCTATTATTCGTGGAGGTAGAGATCACCAAAATAGGGGTTTGACTAAGGCAAAAGCTTATATAGCCACCCCAAAACACCATTTTCAGATATCTACAATTGTTGTTTCAAGAATTGAAATGCAGATCTGAGTACCCTTTTTGTCAAACTTTCAGGATCTACGAACAAAATTTCCATCGGAGTTATTTCAGGTCAAGGATGACCTTCAATGAGGGGTAAGATTGTGCCCCACTATTTGGGTCAACATCGACCTAGTTCTAGAGAGACAAAAGTTTTCTAGGTTTTCTTTGTTGCAATTTTCTAGTCCCAGATCTAGTTGCAGAATTTCTCGAGACTGTACACAGGCATCAGAAAATAGGTATTTCCAGATTAATTCATGAGGTATGTATCTTATCTTATTTGATTTCAAGAATTTCCATATTTACATTACTTATTCAATTCCAACTCAAAATACAAATGAATAGTGGGAATGTTAGATGCATTATTAAAGCTCCATTTCCCACCTATTCATTTTGGTGAACCCGTTTATGACAACTCTTTCTTTTTGGTGTTAGATTTAGATCTTGCATGTTTATAAGATTAGATTTCTTGCATGTTATATTTCAAAAATACAAAAAAATTGCAAAATCTCTTTAAAATACAAAAACATTTACTTTTTCATGCTTTTAGTATTTATTTATATTCAACATGTATGATTCTTGTTTTGAATACTTTGATGAGGCTTTTATTGTACAAGAGGATAGATTCCCTAATGAGGTACATGGTAGTGAGGATGAAAATTGTCTGGATAAGATCTCCATTCATCCTATTCCTATTTCACTCTCCTCCACAAGCTCTCCAATTAGCCTTTACCATAAGGTGTGTGCATGGTTATCTTCATGTCCCATTTTTTGCAACATTGATAAACCTAAAATGATATATTCTACAGCTTTGATGATGGTAAAAGGATGTCCTCGCATAACGATTAGGGTTAAACCTAGATATCCTTTGGATTTCTTTGATAACACTGATTCTATTTCACATGCTTATCGCACACAAAATAACCCTCAACCTACTGTTCTAGTTTCTTTACCACCTTCTCAACCTATGCTTCCTCAAGCACCTAGGTTTCCTTCTACCTTTAAGGAGTATGACTTAGTTGACCAATTACGTTCTACTCATGCTAAGATATCTTTATGGGAATTACTTCAAACTTCTCTGACATATCATGAGGCATTGAAAAATGCTTTATCCACTCTTCCTTCTTTGCCTCCTAATCAAGAGAATATTCATTCTATTTTAGATTGCATGCATACTATGCCTTCTGTACCTCCTATTGTGTTTTATGATAAAGATTTACCTTCTCTTGAGGTGCAGAATCAATATGATGCTCTTATGGTTGTTGTCTCTATTAACCAGAGTATCATTTGAAGAATGTTAATTGATAACAGATCTGAGCTTAATGTTTGTAGCATGGATACGCTTAAGGCAATTAAGGTAGATGTCACAACTATTCAACCTGATAATGTCCCTATACGTGGATTTGATAATATTGCAAAGAGAACTTTGGGCATTATTACCTTACCTATTAAAGTTGGTCCAGTTATTCTAAATACACCTATTCATGTTATGCCTGGACCTCTCAATTATAACCTTCTTTTAGGAAGACCTTGGTTGAGTACTATGCATACAGTTCCTTCTACTCTTCATCACAAGGTTAGGTTCATCTATAATAACTTAATGTATACATTACATGCGGATGATGTGCCAAATCCTTTCCTAAATGCAGACTATGCTAAAATCTCTAAGCCTCTCCAACCAAGCAAAGAGATTGAAAAACAACCTGAGATAAAATAATCTGAGATACAACAACCGGAAGCTCCATCTTCTTCTTTGACTGAGGATGATTGGGGGACATTGGATTTTAATCCCACCTTCATTGGAGAATATAAGGTCTCTGATTTGGAATTCATGAAGCAGCAAAGTGAATTTGAGAAACAAGTTTTTACTCCTTCTCCGCTTTCTGAGGAATTAAAAAGTAATTTTGTTGTTGCCTCAATTGAAGAAATGATTGAAACAATAAAGCCTGATTGTTATGATATTGTGACATATGCCACTCCTTGGACTCCATCTGTTATAGCTGATATATATGGTTCTAGTTATAATCTCCTTAAGAAGTCAGGATTTAATGGGAAAGGATGTCGTAAATATGAGCAAGGTATACAAGAACCTTTAGATAATGACATTTATGATCATACGTATGGATTAAGACTTAATCCTTATAGACAACCATCAGCTTTTCCTCCTAATGTTAATCATATATGCGGTGGACAGTTGAAATTGGTTAACCCACTCCTCATTGACATTAATCAAACACCTACTTTGGATATTTTTCCTGAAGATGAAGCCTTAATGGATTTTTTAGGGGTTTATGAGGATTTACCTAAGTTTCATCACAAATGACGGAAGCCTTATTGTTTAAGTACCGATGCTTATTTTGGAGAACATGATAAATAGGATATTCTTCCTTTACCAATGGATCCTCCGATACGAAGTGATTTGTTAATAACTGAGACTGTTGATATTTGAATGGATGAGAATAATCCTGAAAAGATGATAAAGATTGGGAAATGTTTGAATCAGGATGAACGTGATCATTTGGTTTCCCTTTCACTTAAATTTAAGGATATTTTTGCTTGGACATATTCGGATATGTTGGGTATAGATTCTAAGATCGTTACTCATAATATTGATTTAAAACCAAATATGAAACCTGTGAAGCAAAAAATTCGAAAGATGAATCTACGAATTGCTTTACTAGTTAAAATTGAAATTGAAAAGTTATTGGATTCTGGATTTATCTATTCTATTGATTACTCAGATTGGATTTCAAACATTGTGCCTATTTCAAAAGGAGAAAACAAGATAAGGATGTGTACTGATTTTAGAGACTTGAACAAGGCATCCTTAAAGGATGATTTCCTGTTACCTAACATTGATATGATTGTGGATTCAACAGCGGGTCATGCCTTGTTATCTTTTATGGATGGTTTTTTTGGATATAATCAAATCTTTATCCCTCCTGAAGATCAATTCAAGACCGCATTTATAAAACCTTGGGGAACATTTTGTTGGGTCATGATACCTTTTGGATTGAAAAATGTGGGAGCAACTTATCAACGAGCTATGACTTTGATTTTTCATGATTACATTCATAAGATTCTTGAAGATTATGTGGATGATATCTTAGCAAAATCTATACAAAGAGAAGATCATGTTACTATTTTATGACAAATATTTGAAAGGATTATAAGTTACAACATGAGATTGAATCCTAGGAAATGTGTCTTTGGAGTGGATTCTAGTAAATTATTAGGATTTATAATCTCTAAGCGGGGCATAGAAGTAGATACTGAAAAGATTGAAGCTATTGTTAATATGCCTCCTCCTAAGAATATTTCTCAGTTATGGAGTTTACAAGGAAAAATACAAGCTATTCGTTGCTTTATTTCTAATCTAGTTGATCAAACCATTAATTTTACTTCCTTGCTTAGAAAGGATACCACTTTCTCTTGGAATGACAAATGTAAACAAACTTTTGAGCAATTTAAGGAGTATCTTGCAAATCCTCATATCTTGCAACCAAATAAATTTGATAAACCATTTCATTTGTATACCTTAGCAACTCCAAAAGTTGTGAGTGCGTTGTTAGCTCAAAATGATAATAATGATAAGGAAAGACCTGTGTATTAGATTAGTCAGACTTTACTTGATTATGAAACAAGATACACATATTTGGAAAGATAATGCTTAACTGTAGTTTATGCTTGCTAGAAACTCAGGCATTATCTTATAAATGTTGAAGTCAATGTGATTATTAAATTTGATCCTTTGAAATATCTTTTCTCACAAACTGATCTCTCTGGCCATCTGGCAAAGAGGGTGATGTTACTTACAGAATTTGACCTTAATTTTATTTCTTAGAAGTCTATTAAGGGACAAGCTTTAACAGATTATTTAGCTGAAGCTCCTTGTCCTCATTCTAATAAATATTCTACTTCAATAGAATTCCCTGATGACAATATTCTAGTTATTCAATAGGATGATATTTGGGAATTATATTTTGACGAGTCTAAATGTAAGACATGGTATGGTGTTGGTATTATCATGATTCCTCCTACAAAAAAGTCAATCCCTTTATCATACAAATTAACCTTTCCTTGTACTAATAACATGGTCTACGAGCAGCTTATAGATGGCCTACGAGTAGCTTCATCCCTTAACATCAAACACTTGCAAATATATGGAGATTCGCAATTGATTGTTGAACAAATTAAAGGAGGTTATCAAACTAAGAATGATAAAATGACAAAATATAGAGATTTGGCTCTTGATGTGCTTTTGCAATTCTCTTCTTATACAATTCAAACCTTACCTAGGAAAGATATCGACATGTGGATGCCATGGCAAGCGTAGCTTCTTTGGTTTTTCTTGAGAATAATGTTGAAAACTTTCAATTTACTATACCAACTCTTAAAAAACCTGTAATTTCTAAAAAGATTACCTATGATTGTTTCAATTTGCATTTGGATGAATGGTATTCTCATATTTTTCATTTCTTGAAAGATGGTACTTTTCCTGAATCAGCAACAAGGAACATGCATAATCATATTAGGAAGCTTGCAACACATTATATCATTCTAGGAGATACGCTTTACAAACGCTCTTATGGAGGATTACTATTAAGATGTCTCAATAGAACTAAAATCCCGGTAGCTTTGGCAGAAGCTCATTCTAGTTCTTGTGGGGGACTTTTTGGTGGAAAATCCCTGGTTAATAAATTGCTTAGAATGGGATATTATTGGCAAACAATGGAACAAGATTCTTTCATGTTTGTTAAGAAACATCCTCAATGTCAACAACATAGTAATTTGATTCATGCTCCTGCTCTTGAGCTTCGTAATCAAGTTTCTCCATGGCCTTTTAGTATTCGAGGTTTTGACCTTATTGGAAAAATCTCACTAGCTTTTTCTCAAGGACATACATACATCTTGACTGCTATAGATTACTTCACAAAGTGGTTTGAAGTTGTCCCTCTTTGTTCAATGACTATGGATGTTATTTGTGATTTCATCCTTAACAATATCATAACACGATTTGGTATGCCTTCAAAGATAGTTTTAGATAATGGTACCTCTTTTAAAAACAAAGAAGTCACAAAATTCTTGGAGAAATATCGAATTCAACAGAGATTTTCAACTCCTTATTATCCTCAATCTAATGGACAAGCTGAAGCATCAAATAAAATCATTGAACAAATCCTGAGAAAAATAGTTAACAAGCATGCAAAAGATTGGCATACTCAATTGACCTATGCTTTATGGGCTTATAGGACTAGTGTTCATACTTCCATGGGTACTTCTCCTTACAAATGGTCTATGGTACTAATGCTATTATGCCTTTGGAATTAGAAATACCTTCTTTACGTGTTTCATTTCATGGGATAATCGATAAGGATACTTTTTGGGAACAATGCTTACAAGAGCTAGAAATGTTGGATGAACAACTAATACATGTGTTAGAACATATAAAAGCTTATCATAAATCTCTTCAGAAGAAATATAATCATAAGGTAATTGAATGAACATTTTCAGTTGGTGATTTAGTCCTATATGAGAATCCACGAAATGTGAATGCTTTACCTGGTGAAAAAGGAAAGTTTAGCCCTAATTGGCTTGGACCTTTTGTTGTCATTGAAGACTTTGGTTCAGGTGCTTATACACTTGCTGATATGGATGGTGTTTCTTTTAAGGAACCTATTAATATTATGCATCTCAAACATTATTATCCCTAATTTCTTTCATTCTTTCCTTGTGCATTTATATATTCCTTATAAAGTTTTTTTTATATGTTATGTAGTTTTAGTAGAATTACATATTGAATATATTTATGCACCTTCTTTTCTATCTGTTAAGTTTTATATTGATGAAAGCATAGTAATCAAACATAGAACTAATTAGTAGAGAAAGTTTTCATTTATCAAAAGTTTTTCAAGTTCTGATACATATGTGGCCCATGGTCCTATTTATCACTGCGTCTATCACTACGCTTTGATGGCTGATGGCTTTTGGATCTCTCTGGCCTATGATAGAAAGATGTCCATTTGTGTGTCTAGGTGTGGCTCCTTGATATGCTCATACCATGCAAGTACCCTTGGGCACTCTGTAACTCAACTATCAGCTTCTCCTCTCTTTTCTGCATAGCCTCAGCTCTCGTTGGACACATGCAAAGATATCGGCATGCATGTCGGGATCTATGTAGCCAAGAGAGGATTCTCGCTCGCTCACTGGTAGTCAGTAGGATATACATGTATCCTTCAAAATCTCGGATACAAAGCTTCTCCAATCCACTATGCTAGTTGCAGAATGAAATTACATTTATCAAAATAGTGCTTTTTCAAATCAAGTTGCATATTTAATCAAATCTCATATTTCATACTTGGGTCTCCCTCCTAGACGTCACTAAAGTGTCTAGATGGTGGGGGCATGGAGTGACTACTCTCTCCACACTCATTATGTATAGGCCTCACCGTTGGTGTCTTTGTATGGGCACATGGAGGCCATCGTGATCTTAGTGGTGATGCATGAAAAACATGTACATCTGCACCAGTATCACCAATTGGGGGCATCTCCTCTCCTCTCTCCTCTCCTCTCTCCTCTACTCTCTCCTCCTCCATGGGTTCTCCCTTGGAGATGTGCTCCTCCTCATCTCTAAGATCCTCATCCTCTTCTATTTTACCACTATCCTGGTGAGTCCTCTATGAAAGGCCTGGATCACCTGTAGGATAATCCTCAAGGAAGATGGGGTAGGTCCCCTATAGACTCCAATACCTGATGTAATCTCAGCTCATGCTTGAATAGGTCACATCTGGTGGTACCTCTATATCCTTTGTCTCATCTGCATCACTGTCCTCTTTGTCTTTTATCGATGGTCAATGTATGGCATCAGGTCTCTGATAGTACCTCATCGGATGTACATAACAAGGTACTACTCTAGGGACTCCCTGTAACAGGCCAAACTGTCTCATTACCCGATCATAATAGTATGGCATCACTATATGATTCTGATGACCCTCCAGTAGCTTCTACCACTTTGAGTGTCTCATCTAGAATCATGTATCTGGTCATTCTATCATATGGCAGTAGGGTCTCCATATCACATTAGTGCCTGGAATGCGGTCTAGATGTACCCTCCAATAGAGGATATCTCTGAACTGCGAGGAATCTCTTAGAGGATAAGAAAAGACTCTTGGTGTACTCACATCTACCATCACTAGAGCACCCTATGGATGTGTACATGTGAAATGCTCAAACAACCAAATCTGCAAGAGTGTGCATATCGAAAGACTCTCTCTTTGATTTCTCACTAGCTGACATAGCTCATGCTATAGCTAGGATAACATGCTACGACCCCATGAGAACATGGTCCTATCACTCTTCATCCTTTGTATAAGATGGGTAAGAGTTGTAGAAAATATGGTACCCTTTGAGTTGGGTAACACAACCAAGGATACTATTCAAAGCATCACTCTCTGTACCAAAGGTGTAGCGCTTGACAGTATGGATGACAAAAGGACTTGATATGATCGGGTTTGCATCTGTGGAACCCATCACAAGAAATACTCTTTATTTGCAAGGATCTCCTCACAAACTTGTTGTGCTCTAGGTTTGACAGTCTCACCTCTGACTAGAAGCCATAAGATCCTATAGACATCCTCTAGTGTCACTGTAATCTCTCCTGAGAGAAGATGGAAGGAGAATGTATCCTCATCCCACCTCTCTATCAGAGCTGATAGCATGGCTCTATGTAGTATGATCTATGGTAGGACTGTTACCTAGTATAGTCCTATGTCTCTCAATAGCTGCATCTTATCCTCATTGAGCTCAGATAGTCTCTCTTTGATGATCACTAGCAACTCTCCAAAGGGGTGCTCTCAGAGACTGACCATATCCCGTAAGTACAAACAAACATCATATCAACATTCTACATCATCAAATCTAAAAATCCAACTTTGCTAGGTCAAGGTCGACCTCAGTTAGGTCAGAGTCGACCTTCCTGGGTCAAGGTTGACTTTCCTTGGTCAAGGTCGACCTCATCCTAGATAAGGTGGAGATCTTCCAGTTCATGTCAAACTTTTTAGGTCAAGGTTAACATAACTGGGATAGGGTCGACCTTTAAGGGTCAGGGTCAACCTTGCCTACAAAAATCAAGAATTTGTGAAATACATAAACCAATAACAACAAACTCACCTTAGGAAGTGACCGTTTGGTAGCTAGGCACTATCTCAGGAGTTCCATGCATGTCACTCGAAGTTCTTCTCTCCTTGGCATCTTGCTTTCTCTCTTCGAATCTGCAAATGGTAAGAATGAGTAAGTATGACTTCCTTTTCCTTATTTATAGTTAAAATTAGGGTTTTGTTATGGTTTCTCTTAGGGTTTACTCATGGTAAATTTGGATTCCCTTCCTTATGCATTTATATAGACATTCACTCTTTTCATCATAACTTGAGTTCAGTAACTCCATTTTCAATGTCATCAGTGGTGTTGGAATCATGATTCAGATACCTAACTTCTTGAATCAGTTTAGGAAGGCTAGGAATCATTCTAATTGGTTTAGGAAAGGAATTTTCAACAAACTACATATCCAATGTATAAACTTATCCTTATCACCTTGTTTCACCCTTCATAAGTAGAAAGCTGAAACAAGGGGGCATAAGGGGCTTTATGCACTTCTCAAGTTGTCATATAGTAAGCTCTAGGTGATTTGTGATTTTCATTAACCTTGTGTGTTGCAGGTTATAACATTTTTCTGCAGGATCTTTGCATCAAGGACTTGGCTATATCATTTTTATTTACGATGATGTTTTCTTACTTTAGCTTGCATATTCACGTAGTGTCATATCTAAGCTAAAGTGGGGGATAAATGTATCATCTTAAAATGGAAGCACTTCCATATTGGTAGGTTTAGCACCCTCTTTTAGTTCATTTATCAGGATAAACTTTCATTTAGGATGCATTTTGCACTTGATTCCTTCATTCTAGGTGAAATTAGGGTTAGGATCTCGAGGATTCTCCTTAATTTCCCTCCTCTATGGATATATTATATAGGTAGGATCTAGGCATAGGTCCTCCTAGCCTTCATCATATTCATCATAGGAATTTGTGCCTCTCTCTAGCACTCTACCCAGTTCTGTTATCATTTCTAGGTCTTCGGGCACCCCTAGAACCTTTTGTTTCCTGTTCTGGCTGGATCTGGACCCCTGGGTCAAGGTCAAGGTCAACCCTAACCTAGGTCAGAGTCAAGGTCATCCCTAACCTAGGTCATAGTTGAGGTCTTCTTTGACCTCCTTTAGGATTTGATCCCCCTTTTCAAATTTTGGTCCCAGAGGGCCCTGAAATCAATGTGGGGCTTTCGGATTTGAATGCGGAAGGGTTTTAATTTGAAATTCATTTAATTCTTTTCCCTCATTAGTTGGTTATTGTGATTGGACCATAATTTGAGGTGAAATTTGAATTATGGGTCCTCACATTACTCTAGGAGCCTCACCTTGAAACCTCTATATAAAGACTCTCATTTGCCTTCATTTTCACAACAAGGACATCAAGCAAGACCAAGCAATTTCATGAGAAAGGATCCATCATGGAGACTTAGTTGATTGAAGCAAGAAAGAAATAGTGAAGTGAAGATGCAAGATTGTAAGAGGATGATATAGAAGATCAAGCCATTGTTGATATCAAGCATTTTTGTGAGCACACCATTGTGAACATCTATTTGGAGCAAGAGAGAGATTCTTTCTTCCTTGATCCACCATTATCAATATTCAAGCATTCAAAGATACAATCATGGGGTAGAAATTATGGATTATGAGTTTGATGAGAATACTTTAGCCTTGGGGGCTTGGTATGCTTTCTTATCTTATTCAAATCTATGCATTGCTTTCTCATACATATTCATGCTAGGGTTTCAATCTAGAGGAATAGATCTTGGCATTACACATTCAATACACACACATATTCCATTACATCCAGCTATTCATGGAGGTGGAGATCACCAGAATGGGGGTTTGACTAAGGAAAACCCCTATATAGATACCCCTAAAATACCATTTTTAGATATCTACAGTCGATGTTTCAAGAATTGAAGTGCAGATCTAAGTACCCTTTTCGTCAAACTTTCAAGATCTACGAACAAAATTTTTGTTAGAGTTGTTTCAGGTCAAGGACGACCTTCAATGAGGGGTAAGATTGTGCCCTGGGGTAAGATTATGCCCCGTTATCTTGGTCAAAGTTGACCTACTTCTAGAGAGACAAAAGTTTTTTGGGTTTTCTCTATTGCAGTTTTCTAGTCCTAGATCTGGTTACAAAATTTCCCAAGATTGTACATAGGCATCAAAAAATAGGTATTTCTAGATTAATTCCTTCATGAGGTATGTATCTTATTTTATTTGATTTCAAGCATTTCCAGATTTACATTACTTATTCAATTCCAACTCAAAAAAAAAATGAATAGTGGGAATGTTAGATGCATTGTTAAAGCTCCATTTTCAACCTATTCACAAGGTTACCTACTAGAGGTAAGTTGTTAATCTCCGCAAAGAACACCAAGAAGAAGGTAGAAACCCGAACTGGATGCAAATGGAATAGGAGAGACATGAAAGTCATTGATGTATTACAAAAGGATGTAAGAGTAATTTATATGATTTTTGGTTATAAAATGTAGTATAGCAGCAGATTAAACTCAATTTCTATAGGTTTTATTAACATGGCATATCAAATTTTTAAAGAAGGTGAACAATATGATGTATGCAAAATATTGAGGCAACAGTTGATGGAAAACATTAGAGCAATAAAGAATAACCAAACAACTACCTCATTTAGATTTGGATCATTAATCCTTTACATTTTCTTTCATACAACACAAAAATTTCCTAGATTATACCCATGGAAGATAAATGTATCAACAATGAAGTAGATCAATGAAGCATACAAAAAATAGGATGAGATGCAGAGGTATAGAAACCTTTCAGGTATATTCAAGGAATTTCAAAGGCAGATGAATAAGAGGGAAAAGATCCCTAGAAAACTTATAGAGAAGTATAAGGATACTATTTTCTTTATGGTTGAGATAAATAATACTTTCTTTGAGGTTGTAGAGCCTAGGAACACTTGGAGTACACCTATGGGATATGAGGTTGATGAGAACCTCTTGAAAGTTCATGTTGAACATGTACTTACAAAACCTAGGGACCCCAATGCAGAGAGATGGGGAACATACTCTGGGAAATCCCAATCTGTACAAGAAGATCTCACAAAGAGGAAGAGAGAGAAGAAATTTGAGACCTTTGTTGATAAAATAGCTGGAGAACAGGGCATAACCAAGGAAGAGATGGAAAAATTGAGGAAGAAGATAGTTGAGTTAAGGGATGTGACTGGTACAATGAAAAAATGAACCTGAGAAGGCAAGTCCTTCTACTTCACCTATACTAGTGGTCATTGTTGAAGAATCCTCTCCTACAACCCCTAGGAGAACATCGTAGAGGTGGACAAAAACAATAATAATGAAGAAGAAGGAATCACCTAGTCTAGTAAGGCTAAGACCTAAGGCAAAGGCCACCAGACCACAACATAAGAGGAAAGAAAGTGAATCACCTCCAAAACAAACTTCACAAAATAAGAAGATAGGAGATGAAGATAAGATGAAAGAAGAATAAGAGAAGAAGAAGGAGGAGGCATAACAGAAGAAGGAAGAAGATAAAATAGAAAACAAGGGGAAGCCAAACCTTCCCATGCTAGAGAAAAGAAAAATTGGTGAAGGTAAGTTAGTTTTAATTGACAAATATTATGAAAGATATAATGAAAAAGATAAGGTCAACATAGAAGAAATGATGATTAGGTACATGTTGGATTTCAAGAATAATTTACTTGAACTTGAAGGAAGTATTCCTAAGGATCTATTTGACAAATTGGTGGCTAGGAAAAGAAGATCCATAGATTAAAATTCTAAGCTAAGGCAAGATGCCTTCAGAAAATAAAATACAATGATAAAAATGGAAGAAAACCAAAGGCTACTTAAAAATATTAAGCTTCACTTAAGAACTAAACTAAGAATAGTAAAGATAATTGTTGGGAAGTATGAGGAGGTTATTGAAGAAATACATAAGACGGTTGATAAGGAGATACTACAGCATAGACCTGATGTGAATAAGCTGAAATCTATTCCCACTAAGCCCAAAGACATTGGCATTGGTGAATGTTCAAATGTAGTAGATACACAAATAGAAGACAAAGTAGCAGAGGTAAGGGAAGAGAAAGAAGACAACTCGATACAAACCCTTGTACCTGATTTATTTATTGATAATGTTGACATTTCTTTGAACCCATCACTGGATGCAAAAGATCCATTTGAGACATTGGTGAAGGCCATAGAACTTGTTGGAAATCTAAGTGCAGAAGAGACCAAGGATGGGAAACATGCCATAAAGGTAGACAGAGACAAGGGGACTCCTCAATAGGAGGCATATAAAGATAAATCTTAGACTAAGAAGATAGAGGAAGACAAGGAAACAAAAGAGGAACCTCGCAGAAGTGAGGCCACCATGGTAGGTAAGGAACAACCTCTTATTCTTACCTTTCCATTATTGGAAAGTGGGTCTAGACCACTAACTTCTAACATAGAAGACATGGAAGAAGATGATCTAATGAAATTATCCATTTTGGCCCTTGAGAAGGCAAAGGAGAGGTCAATACAGAATTATGAAAAGAGAAAAAAGGTAATGAACAAGGCTATTATAGTTTTGAGAATATTTCTATCATCACCACCTATTAGCAGTGGAGGCACCTTGACAAATCAGCTAGAACAATTTTTGGACAGTTTTAATGCAAGCTTCAAAATACTTGAGGAAGTTGCGAAGATAAAAGTTGTTAAGAAATTTGAAGAGAAGAGGCTAGTAGAGTTAAGAGAAGGCTTGAAGGAAGACATGAAGACCCTAGATCTGACTGAAAAGGTAGTCAATGTATGTTTGAAAGAAGGTAAAGAATTGTATAATACTTGTATAGATTCATTTAGACATGTAAATAATATAGATGATATAATAAAGGAGGAGGACACATTGGCTAAGTTATCCAAGGATAGTGCAGGAAGAAAAGTAACTGATGCGAATAAAGAAGATAGCTAAATTTTTGACAAGATTAGTGTATCAAAACTAGAGAAAGGGAGAGTTCTTAATAGATTCAGTGAGCTTAGGAACCTACTTGTTCCTAAGATAACAATTTTGGAGACTACATAGGTAGACTTGGAGCTTGGTACCAAGTCTTATATTGGATTCACACCCATGGACCTGCAGAGTGTAGAGATATTATGTCACACCATAAATGGGTTACTAAATATGGATGAGATAGTAAAGAAGAGCTGGGAGACTGATCTTCAAGCCTTGAAGATCAACTTCAAAGATGTACTTTAGATTGTAAGTATATAGGCATGCCACATAATTTTTCTTGTACATACATTTTTTACACCTTTTCCATTGATGTCAAAGGGGGAGTAGTGGGTAGTGAAAAATGGGATTAATGTAGATAAAAGAAAGGGGGAGTATATACACTATATAGGAAGTTATAAGGAGTTAGCCAATTTTGAATTTTTGAGTTTGGGTTGATGTTTTACACTTAGTCATTTTTCACTAAGTGTTGCCATCAATGCCAAAGGGGGAGATTGTTGCAAAATGGATAACATATGAGCACATGGATGTTGTCATTATTGGAAACACTTAGGCCTCAGATCATTGCAAGGAATTCTGATATTATTTTGGTAATCAATGATGTGAAACATGCCTAAGTCCACAGTCAGTTCTTGGTAGATAGTATCAGTCTTTTGGTCAATGAACATGGTACAGATATAGTTAAGATATGAAAAGTTATATTTGGGTAGATAGATGTATGGAGGATACTCAGGCAAGATCACAAGAATTTTGGATGCAAAATGATAGAGATACAGTTCTCTAAGTGCATGTGAAGACAAGAAATAGTGCAACAGGGCAAGCAAAGAAGTATAAGTTTTGGTTGACTTATGTTATGATATTTTGTATTTTTTTAGGTCCCAATGATATTATAACATGGGAAAATTTATACAATATAATTTTTATTTTTTAAATGTCTAAGGACATGATAGAAGGTCAACCCCACAGATTATACTCTTAATTGGGTATAAGTATGTGATGATATTTGTATTTGAAGATGTGGAGAGAGGATGTGAATGCGATCAGCTAAGAGAAGGCTAAGCGAAGAGTGAGAACAAAGATTGTATTATATGTAGAAGTGAAGTTCTCATGTATTTATTGTATTATCTTTTGTAATACTAGACAAGAAGTCCAATTTTGTAAGTGCAGTATGTACAACCTTTGTATACCCCTAACATGGTTTATCTATCCTCTAACAAGGATCTTCTTATTATAATACTCAGATCCTAACGGGGCTAGGACTCCTAACAAGGCCACAATACTTATAGTGTAGATATTTGTGGGTACCATCCTCAATGGGGTTTTCCCTTTACCAGGATTTCCTCGAAAACAAATTATATTGTTATGAGAACCGTTAGAGTAAAGTATTAATTATGTTAATTAATATTTACTCCCTTCTTAAGATGTCAACTCTTTTTCTTTAGTTGTTTATATTTAAACACACATGCATGAGTTGTTTTAAACTCATGCACTTGTTGTTTTAAATATAAATTTGCATGCATTAGTCTTGTAATAATTTAACTAATTATTACATGCACTAGGGTTTGCCTTTCAAGGCTTTTGATCTCTTTTATAAGGATGATCCATTGTACATTTAATTCATTCATTATTTGAGGATATTTTGCTCTTTATATTTTTGAGTCAAACCCTTGCCCTCTTCTTGTCTCTACTTCCTTGTAACAAGTTTTTGTATGCAGGTGATCTTTGGGTTTTATGGATTTGTATTGCTCAAATCTTACATGGTATCAGAGCCTAATCTGCTACAGCTTGTTCATGTTTGAAGGATTCAGAGATTAGAAATTCATCTGTTTTAGATTAGGGCTCTTTTTTGGTTTTTTATTGAAATTAAGGGGTCTCTAAATTTTGGTGCACTTTGAGCTCAAACGGATCTCACTGTTGAGCTCACAGCACCCAAAAACCCCTATTTTGATATAAGGCACATCCAATTTGGACAACTTTGCATTTTGGGGTATTTTTTTGGTACCAGACAACTTGACACACTTTTTGAGGCAGCATTTGTATAGACTGACACGTTTCCTGAGGAAAAATTCTTTGGTTTTGGCACACAAATCAAGACAAAAATTTTGTTGTCCAGTCCACAAATTAAGACCATAAAATTTGGCATGCAAATCGAGGCAAAAATCTGAATGGTTTGACATGAATCCCGAGGTGTGCATGCGAATTTGCAAAAAAAATAAATAATTTTTTTAAAAATATTTTGAACGGCGACAGCCATTTGGCTATCAAATTTAAGCCAGTGCATGCAATTTTAGCCCTTGTCATATGGTGACCAGGGGCCAAGAATTTTAGCCCCAAGGGGCTTGCATGTTGTGACGGTCATTTGGCTGTCAATTTTAAGCCCGTGAAGTGCTAACGTTAGCACATCTTGACACCATTTTGGGCCCTCTGGAGCACTCAATGGTTTTTTGCTCATAATTTGAGCATATGGTGTCAAAATTGGGCAAATGAGATATCATCAGAAAGCTGGTTCCAAGCTCTATCCAGATTTGGAGGTTTGAATTTCTAATTTTGATTTTTTGATGGTGTTTTTTTTACTGTCAAAGCTAGATGTTTAGTTTTGCACTCCGGAAGCTCTATCTTGCACATCCAGACTCCATTTTGGGAAAGTGAGATATTGTTGGAAAGCTTGTTTTGAGAGCTTTCTAGTTCTATGATTCATTTTTCTAGATTCTACTCCAGGTATATTTTATTTAGTTTTTTGCACTTCTGCACTCCGGTGGATATCTTGGATGTTACAGGTCCTAGGATCTCTTCCCTTTAAAGGATGACTCTTCTTAGGTTGTTCTTTTGTTTCAGCAGCCTTCTCTCTTATTTGAGCAGTATATACTTCACTTTTGTAGCATTCTTTTATGCACATGCACTGGGATAAAGTGTCATTTTCTTGCATGCTTGGAATCTTGAACATGTTTGTGCTATTTGTACTTGCACTCCATTATAAAGTGCCATGGGGGAATTTGATGTTTTTAATCTACCTTTGTCAAGTGAGTGTTCCTTCCATGACATTAGCCTCAAGGTATTTTTATTTGTGCTTGTGCTTTCTATGCACCTTCGATGTTCCTGGTTCTTCAGGATGCAGTTCTTATTGGCCCTCTTTTCAGTGTACCTGTCACCTCTCTCTTATCAGCATTATGGGGGGGGGGGTTATATTGATCATTCTTCTGCTTCCTTGGTTCGATAGTGTGAGCTATGTATTCAGTATTTGTTCCTATGTACTAGGCGGATGCAGTGGCTGGGTACCTATGCATTTCAATGAGATGGATCATTTACCATATAGACACTCTTTCTTTCCTATTTTTAGAGGCACTCTTCCAGCTTTGATTGATCATCTCTTCAGGCTTTTGGTGTTTATGCCATCTATATCTTTGAGTTCAGGTGTTTGCCTTTGTTTGCCTCCTGATTCGAGTAGTGTCATTTGAGGGCACTCATGTAGATTACAGTTTTCTCTACCTGGTCATATTTTTGTGGAGGATCTTCAGATCAGCAATTACTTTTTGATAGATTTTGCATTCTTTTGCTTCAGTGATTTTCTACATGTTCATTCTTGTTCCTATTTTCTAGAACATTCCTAGTTTTGGAGGCATATTTAGTCCTTCAGATTAGTCTTTGTCTCTTTTTGGAGTAGAGTTTTTCCCATGTGGTTTTCTCTATTTCTCCACTTTATAGAGACTCTCCTTTGTACATGGGTACCTCATCAGGCCATGTTGCCGAGACCCATTTTTATGCTTTCAGCATTGTAGTTTCCTTTGCTTTCTTTTTGCATTGTTTGTAGTTGCATTGTTGCTCATCTTAAGGGGGGGTGTTAGAGTAAAGTATTAATTATGTTAATTAATATTTACTCCCTTCTTAAGATGTCAACTCTTTTTCTTTAGTTTTTTATATTTAAACACACATGCACTTGTTGTTTTAAATATAAATTTGCATGCATTAGTCTTGTAATAATTTAACTAATTATTACATGCACTAGGGTTTGCCTTTCAAGGCTTTTGATCTCCTTTAGAAGGATGATCCATTGTACATTTAATTCATTCATTATTTGAGGATATTTTGTTCTTCATATTTTTGAGTCAAACCTTGGCCCTCTTCTTGTCTCTACTTCCTGGTAACAAGTTTTTGTATGCAAGTGATCTTCGGGTTTTGTGGATTTGTATTGCTCAAATCCTACAAGAACTCTTGTGTGTGTGTACTTATTATGGATTATTGGATTAACTTCATTTTTTGTTAATTGGTTAAGAAAGAATATAAACTATTGTGATACTGATTCACCCCCCTCTTAGTATCACTTAATCCTAACAAATTAATGACAACAAGGAGTTATGTATCTTTTTTCATGGAAAGCACATAACAGTGTACTGTTATAGCATGCATTCTACCACATAGACTAGTAGAATGAGAGATGGACCTATAATAGTGGATGATTTCAATGATATTGTGATTTCTATGGAAACCAATTTATAGAGATTTCAAAACAAGTTTCAATAGATATTTATGATCAATTCACTCGGGATGAATTGTAATAAGGCATGTCTATAACATATCCTAGCTTTTGGAGAACACTTGATTCAAAAGAGTTTTATAGGAGGCTGTTGCAATTGGTGAATCATTTTGGTAATAGGGAAAAATTCAAAGTTGATGGAAATGAAGTAGAAGGAGTAATCAATAGAGCTAAGCTTGCAGAGCAATCAACCCATTTTGCAGTACAATGTATGATCATGTTAAGGTTATGGATAGACCCTATGAACTGGGGTCAATAACATGGTATGGGAAAGAATAAATCTTAGAATACTTAAAACTTGATGACTTCTGTCAAAAAATGATATTGGGATCTATTGAGGATGAGAGATATTTTTTTACAAGATTTAGATATTGTGATCCAAAAAAATTTATTCATGGGATCAAGACCGGGTTTAGAATGGGAGTCTTAGATCATGAGTATGATCATTTTGAGGACTTAATTAGAAACACTTCTTCTAATTTTAAAATTCAAGTGAGAATACAGATGGTAGATGAAAACATGAAAAATATTGACCCAATATACAAAGTGGTACCCAATGACTTTGAGGAACAAAGTATCATATATAGTACAAGACTAGATGAAAGAGATGATGTTAGATCATTTGCATCCTCTACATTTATCTCAGATGATAAGTTTGTGCAGACCCTAGAGTTTAGGGTCTTCGTCCTAAACAAAAGAAGGGAGAAATCTTCCACTATGTGTAGAGAAAGGCTGACATAAGGGAATTTGGCACACAATGATATTGATAGATTTATAACTAAAGTTTTAGAGGAGGTTAATAATTTCATATAGAAGATGACCCTTGAGGAGGCAAAGAAATTTGTAAGTAATAGTGGGTGTTTATTACTAGAAGGATGGGACCTCTCTTCTGCAATTGTATTGGATACCATAAGAAGGTAATCTTTAGACTTTCCAGCTATACCAACTGAAGAGTATTGCTCAGGATTAAATTGGGAAAAAACTAAAATCTAATTTTTCAAATTTTACTATGTTTTAGTAAACTGCATTTTTTAGGGTCTTCGGTGCATTTCTGGGCTTGGATGGTGCACGAAAGTAGCGCGGAAGTAGTAATGGAACGTTCTAGTTCCAAATTTTGATTCTAGATAATTTGAATACCTTTCCAACACATCAAACAGTTCACAATTCAGAGCTAGGACTAGAAAGTTATGCCTTCTCCAAGTGGACCTAATTTTTATATATAGTTTTTTTGATAATTTTTGATAGTTTGAATAGTTTATTTGTAATAAATATTATGATGGCTCTTCATTTCATTTCCAAGGGATTTTGATGACCCTTGGGATCCATCAGACTTGTATAAACTCAAAATATTTGAATACAATGGATCAGTTTTTGGTTTGCAATCTTGTTGTTCTCAATTTTTGTGTTGAATTCTACAATACTACAGGTATCACACCAGGTATTGTAATCTGGTTTCATAAATCAAATCAGTGGTATCAGAGCAAGAATGCTCCTTTATGCCAATTTACACAAGGTCTTCCTACCAAAGATTAGGATTGGATACACAAGATTTGTCAAAATACCCACCTTTGAGACGCACACGATCGAAGATGTCATATGATGATGTCAAGAAGTTGGTCCAGGAATCTTTAATTAAGCTATGAGAGGAGATGATGAGTCAATTTTCATGCCTCCTATAGAATCAAAAACCCTCTGAATTAGGAACATCATTTCATGGAAATACCCCTTTCAAAGTGCAAGTCAATTTCGACATCCCGAATTTTGAAGCAAAGGTCAATTCTGAAGCTGTTGATAAATGGTTATCAAAGTTGGATAGATACTTTTATGTAAATAATTTCTCAGATGTAGAAAAGATAACATTTGCTCTCCTCAAAGCTGAAACCCATGTGAAATTAGCATGGGAAACCAAAGTCGCAAATAAAGAATGAGAATCATTTGCTGAAGATGGTTTTGAAATTTCTCTTGATAAGAAGCCCACATGGGGACAATTTGTGGAATACATAAAAGAAGCTTACCCTTCGGAGGATGTATATGAACAAAAATACATAGAGTGGTAGCTTCTTTGACAAAAGAGGGATCAGTCTGTGCAAGATTACACCAATACATTCCATTCACTTTTAGTAAAACTCGGTATTAAGGATTCAGAGAATCATCAAATTTTGAAATATTGGAGTGGACTTCACAGTTATATTCAAACAAAGATGGAATTTTTGAATATTGAGACATTGGAAACTACCTATAAATATGCTACAAAAATTGAAGATAAATTCAAGCAGAAAGGGAAGAGGGACTACTTTGCAAACAACAAGCCAAGGGTTGAAGGTGGCAATAAATTCGTAGGAAAATAGGTGACCAAAGAACCTCATTCAAATTCACCAAAGAACACATGGTGGTCTACTAAAAAGACACAAATAGACATTGGCATGTGGTTTGAGATGCATAAGTCCCCAACCTATAACACAAAGGACTATCGAAGTATTAAAAATTTGATGACAGAAATACGAGCAGAGGAAGATGAATGATTCTGAGAAAGAAGAAAGGAAGCTGAATTATTATGAGAAAGAGGAGAATGATTCCATCATAGAAGCAAACCCATATGTCGTAGTTGGAACTGCTAAAGTATTGCTCCGTGAAGATGAAGAGAGACTTTTTCATTCACAGATGTGGGTTGATGGAAAGCCTCTGCATTTTATTGTTGATAGTGGGAGTCAAAAGAATTTGATCTCTATGGAGACAATCAAAAGATTAAATCTGAAAGTGACAAGACACCCACAACCATACTCTATGGGATGGGTAAATGAGGGAAAAGATATTCAAATAAATCAACAGTGTCATTTTCCATATTCAATCAAGCCTTTCAAGGATGAAGTGATATGTAATGTAGCACCGTTGGATGTATGTGATGTCTTGCTGGGGCAGCCATACATGTATCAGAGGCATGGGGTGTATGAGTCTAGGCCACATAGTGTTACAATCAAGCTTGGTGGGAGGAGGTATTGAATACCAGAGGTATGTCCAACACAAACTGCTTCTTTAATTAGTGCTAAACAATGTAAATGCTTGATTACTCAAACTAGAGCTTTTGTTCTACTCACGATTCACCCTGAACAAACAAAGTCAGTTGTTCTTAATACATATGCTAAGGTAAGAGAAAATCAACAAAATCAGATGGATAAAATTTTGAAAGAATATCATAGTGTGTTTAAACCACCAGTGGGAGTACCTACACACTATCAAGTCAAGCACTCTATTGATTTAATCCCAGGCACACCGCTACCACATGAGCCAATATATAGGAGGTCAGTTTTGGAAAATGATGAGATTAAGAGACAAATTCAAGAGCTAATTCAGAAAGGACACATTCATCCAAGTGCTTCACCTTGTGGAAGTCTAATTGTCCTTGCTAAAAAGAAAGATGGGACATGGAGGCTTTGTATTGATTATAGAGAATTAAACAAAATCTCTGTTAAAAATAGATATCCAATCCCTTGAATTGATGATTTGTTGGACCAACTTAGGGGGGGCTAATTTCTTTACAAAAATTGACTTGAAGTCTAGATACCACCAAGTACCAATTGATCTAGCGGATGTGTGGAAGACTGCATTTAAACCTAAGGAAGGCTTGTTTGAATGGTTGGTCATGCCTTTTGGCCTAACAAATGCCCCAGCCACATTTATGAGATTGATGAATGATGTGCTTAGACCATTCATTGATTCTTTTGTGGTTGTTTATTTGGATGACATACTCATATTTAGCAGAACTTGGTCTGAGCATTTGCAGCATGTTGAACAAGTTCTTTCAACTCTGAAAAAACACAAACTTTATGCCAACATTGAGAAGTGTTCTTTTGGGATGCAGAGTATTCAATACTTAAGGTATATCATTGATACTGAGGGTGTTCATGTTGATTCAACAAAGATTCAAATAATCTGAGATTAGCCATCCCCTAAAAATTTCACATAGCTTCGCAGCTTCTTGGGCTTAGTCAACTTCTATCACAGATTTGTGTTTGGTTTCTCACACATATCATGGCCTCTTAATTAATCACTAAGGGGTGGAGCACAAGAAAAATTTCAATGGACAGAGGTAAAGCAACAAGCATTTGAGCAGTTAAAGAAAAGACTATGTTCAGCACTAGTATTGGTCCTTCCAGATCTACACCAAGCATTTGAGATAGAAATAGATGCATCTGATTATGCTCTTGGTGCGGTACTCACGCAACATGGGCATCCTGTTGCCTATCATAGTGAAAATTTTTTTGATATAGTACGTAGGTACCCCACCTATGATAAGGAGTTGTATGCCATTGTTCAGACTTGCAAACAATGGAAACACTATATACTGGGAAAGGAAACTGTTATACATACAGACCATAAATCACTTCAATTCTTGCAAACATAAGGGAAGTTGCAGAATGATAGACATCAACGGTGGTCAGCCTATCTACAACAATTTCACCTCAACATTTGTCATAAAAAAGGAAGCAGTAACAAGGTGGTAGATTGTTTGAGTAGGCCTCCAATTACAGGTTTGACAATAGTGTTGGATTGATGTGGTCATCAATCATCAACTTGGGAACAACTATATGGTACTGACCCTGATTTTGCCAACATCTATGGTAATTTGGTAGAAGGAAAGTATGTCCCTGATTTTCACTTGCAGGATGGGTTGCTTTGCCATAACGGTCACATATGTGTACCCACCAAGGAACGTAAGAAAATGATATGGGAAGCTCACTACGGTTGTGTTGTAGGACATTTTGGTATTGGTAAGACTACTACTATCCTTCAAAAGTATTTCTATTGGCCAAAAATGAAGCAAGATATCATTTCACATATACAAGCTTGTGCAGCTTGTGCAATTGCAAAGCCAACAAACCGTAAGTTGGGTCTATACTTACCATTACCTATTCTTGATAAGCCATGGCACTCTATTTCAATGGATTTTATGTCTGGACTTCCAACTACCAGGCGGGAGCATGATTATGTATATGTTGTGGTAGATAGGTTTTCTAAAATGGCTATCATGGTGGCATGTAAAAAGATGATTTTGGCAGAAGATACTACCAAGATATTTTTTGAACATATTTGGGTTCATTTTGGTTTACCAAAAACCATTATTTCTAATAGGGATAGTAGGTTCATCAGCAAATTTTGGTCTGCACTATGGGCTAAAATGGACACCAAGTTGACAAAGTCCACAACATTCCATCCCCAAACAAATGGGCAAACAAAAGTGGTGAATCGAATGATTATTCACATTTTACGGATGTATCATTCCAAACATCCTTGTACATGGGATGAAAGCTTACCCTATGTGCAACACAGCTACAACTGTGCACTCCATAGTACTATAGGGCACAGTCCATTTGAGGTTTCTCTTGGGTACCAACCATTGGCACCTATGGATGTAGCAATACCATCTCTATAATCTAATAGTCCATTGAATGGTGACAAGGAGGTAGATAAAGAAAAAAAAATTCATTGATAACATTAGACACCTCCAACAGCAAGTTCATGAGATCTTGGAGTAGAGTAATCAGAAGTATAAGGAAAGACATGATAAACATAGAACTCCTCATAAGTTTCAGATTGGTGACAAGGTATGGTTACATCTTCAGAAAGAGCACCTGCACAGACCAAATAGGAAGCTTCATCCTCTTCGTTATGGTCCATATACTATTGCGAAACAAGTTGGTGAGAATGCTTTTGAACTTAATTTGCCATCATTTTTGGGACTGCATTCAGTTTTCAATGTAGAATTGTTGAGACCCTATTTTCTAAATTTGTTGGATATTTCCCAAGCTACTAAACACATTCAAGCTACAAAGTTAAATCCATCTACTACTATTCCAGTCCAGTGTGACCATGTTACTGAAGTCATTTTAAAGACTTTGAGAAATCAGAACATTCCTCGGTATCAGGTGGTTCGAGCTGGCCAACATTCTCATCAAGGCAAGTGGTTTGCTAAGGAACAAATTGAAGAACAATTTCCTCATCTGTTGCAGAAAATTAGTGCAATGGGTCCCATTGCCTCTCAAGGGGGGAGGAATGCTCAGGATTAAATTGGGAAAAAACTGAAATCTAATTTTTCAAATTTTACTATGTTTTAGTAAACTACATTTTTGAGGGTCTTCGGTGCATTTCTAGGCTTGGATGATTTTGATTCTAGATAATTTGAATACCTTTCCAATGCATCAAACGGTTTTCAATTCGGAGCTAGGACTAGAAAGTTATGCCTTCTCCAAGTGGACCTAATTTTTATATATAGTTTTTTGATAATTTTTTTTAGTTTGAATAGTTTATTTGTAATAAATATTATGATGGCTCTTCATTTCATTTCCAAGGGATTTTGATGACCCTTGGGATCCATCAAATTTGTATAAACTCAAAATATTCAAATAGAATGGATCATTTTTTGGTTTGCAATCTTTTTGTTCTCAATTTTTGTGTTGAATTCTACAATACTGCAGGTATCACACCAGGTATTGTAATCTAGTTTCATAAATCAGATCAAGTATTCTCATGAGTTGTATATTGGGTCCTACTATAGCCCTCAGTGTCAAGCATTGGTAGTGTTGTCGATATTTTATGATGACAACCTTTAGAAGGCCCAGATTAAGAAGAGGGTATGAGATCTTATCAGTAACTTGACTATTATGAAAGTGAGACATGTTGATAGATCTAAAATAGTCTTAACAAAAGATATAGTGAATTCTCAAGAATATATTAACAAGATTATAGAAAATATGAGTAATTTAAGACTTCAAAAAGAGAAATGTTTGTAGGAGTATAATTAGTTGATGTCACTCCTACCTTCTCCACATACTAGTTCACCTTCTGCTGCTACTTCATGTTCCCATCGACCAACGTCAAATGATTCAAGTTTACTTCAAGAGATAAAGACGATCAAGGATGAAGTAGATAGGTTGCAAGATGAGATCAAAAAGAGAAAAGTGTCTAAGAAGAGTTCCAACAATGATGAAGTGAAGATAGTTAGTAATTTGGTAGAAGAGAACAATACCTTGTCATGAGAGAGAAAAGAACTCAAGGATGAAAAAGAAAGGTTGGAAGATGAGATTAAAAAAAAAAGAAAAAAAAGAACAAAGTGGATGAGAAGAGTTCAAATAAGGATCAAGAGAATAGATTCAATGGTTTGGTAGAAGAGAATAATAGAAGAGTTAGTGACGAAGTAGCAATGTTTGAAGATGAACTAATGGTGGCAGATGATTCATCTGTGTTGACTTCAAATCTGTGTGACCACAAGATGAGTCATAACTGTGACGTTGCTAAACTTGTTTGGGAGAATTATAAAAACTTATGTGATACAAGGAATGAGATTCATGCCAGTGAGACACACAGATTGAGATGCTTCGAAAGAAATTGGTCTTGTTCAATTCAATGTTTAAAAATGCTGCTCAAACATGCAAATTTGGATGATGTGTAATGCTCCACTAGGGAACCTAGGAGAAATTAACCTAAAACATGTTACTAAGTTTACACAATAATTTTTCTTAAAGATTTTACAAATGATAATAAATAAAAAGCGGAAGAAATGTAACATAAAGACAATGCATACTCATAAGTATAACTCATTAATAGGTTACAAATCTCAAGGGTTCCTTGATGTAGAAATCCATAAATATAAATTAATTTATTAAGTACAATAATGATGCAAGAGCATCTCAGGTCCTTGGCAATCCCATGTCACCAAAAAACATGTTTGATTTTTCATGTGTTGTTCGGTTCCTTCTTTGACTGAGTTGTTTCGGTGTTTCTCAGATTCCTTTGTTCATTGATGTTGGTTGGTTATCTCTCTGGCGCTCAGTGATGCTTGTCTGGTGCTCAGTTATCCTTGCTTACTGAGTAGTTTGTTTTGGATTTTTGTTCAGGTCAACTCTTGCAATTATTTTTGGTTGCGGATTTAATGATGGTATCTATCATTGGGAAGCATGTGGACCTAGATCTGGTCGTTCCTTCCGTTGATGGTGGATCTGAAGGCTGACTTGTTCAGTAGCCTCTTGTATAAATGTAGTTGTTTGATTAGAGTTTAGGGAGTCAGTTTTGGAAGAGAAAGTTTTAGAAGATAGAATATTAGAGATTATTGATAGATACCCACATGTTGGAGGACTTTTGTACTTGATTGTAATATCTGGCCTAAACCAAGAAGGCCTTACAGCCCAGCATGTATGAATCAATTGAAGTTAATATATGAAAGTTGATCTCCATTCTCTCCCTCACTTGTGTGTTGGTTTCTTCTGATTGTTGTTCTGCAAGGTGGATTTGGTTAGGGTGTGCCTTTGGCCCCTCTCCCCATCCTCCCTTGTATCAGATGGTATCAGAGCAAGGTGAGATCTAGATCTAGGTTTGCAAATCTAGGTTTGAGGGTTCCTTCTTGTCAAACCCTAGTTAATTTTTTGTGGCCTGCAATTACAGAGGGTTTCAAGATGGTTTGCGGGAGGTGAGATGCAGATCCAAGATTGGCAGACATGTTGAGACAACTTGCTACTAGATTAGAAGTTGTTGAAATAGCCCAGAGAAGAGGAAGACATCTTGAAGATGTTAGTGATGATGAAATTGAGGAAGAACAAGTTGATATAGAACCTGCACCAGTGATGGATCAAGGTGAGGAAAGATTGTTGAAGGCTTTGACAAATCTAAAGTCTACACCACACTTTAATCCTCCTAAATATAGTGGAAAATTAGATTCTGATGAATTGGTGGATTGGATCACCGAGATGGAGAAGTAATTTGAATATTAAAATGTACCTGAGGAAAAGAAGGTGAAAATTACAAGCACAAAGTTGAAAAGTCATGCATCCTTGTGGTGGGAACATCTGTAGTTAGACAGAAAGAGGAAAGGCAAAGACAAATTTAAGGTATGGAATAAAATGGTGAATAAATTGAATAGAAAGTTCTTACCTTGTGATTACCAGATTAACCTAGTTAGGTGAATGCAAAGTTTGAGGTAGAAAGATAGCTCGATAAAAGAATATACTGAGGAATTCTATAGATTAGATATCAGATCTAGACATGATGAAGATGATGTGGAAAGAATTGCTAGGTACCTGAATGGTTTGAGAGTTTCCATCCAAGAATAAATCAGTTTGGTCAAATTGGAGAACATTGAAGAGGCATATCAATTTACATTGAAATCTGAGGAGAAATTGAACAAGAGACATGAACAAAGACAAAGAGGTAGAGGTGGTAGATTCCCTAGAGGAAGAGGTAGATCTTATGGTGAAAATAGTAGATCTAAACCTGAAAAGACAAATCTAGATAAAGGAAAGACCGAGTGGAAAGGTGGAAGTTCAACTAGAGGCAGAGGCAGTAACTACCGAGGTGGTTATAACAGAGGTGGTTTGTGAGGAACTTGTTACAATTTTAGAGAAGAAGGACATAGATCATTTGAGTGTACACATGCAAGTAAGAAGGTTGGTAGCATTAGAAATGCTTTGATGCAAGAAGAGTCACCGAATGAACCTAAGAAGGAAAATAACTTGATGGTAAGGAGAGCACTTTGGAGTGAAAGTAATAAGGAAGATTCGGTAAGGAAAATTTTGTTCAAGACTAGATGTAGAGTTTCTAATGAAGTTTGGAAGGTAATTATTGACAGTGGTAGCTCAGAGAATCTAGCATCTGAGGAAATGGTTACAAAGTTGTTGTTGAAAAGGTTGGAACATCTAAAGCCCTATCAGATTTCATGGATCAAAGATGAGCATACACTCTTGGTAAGTGAACAATGTTATGTGAATTTGAAAATTGGAAAGTACTATGATAAGGTGTTGTGTGATATCATGCCTATGGATTGTTGTCATATTTTGTTGGGTAGACCTTGGCAATATGATAGACATGCTATATATGATGGGAGATTGCATAAATATACTATTTGGGCTTATGGAAGAAGACAAATCTTGTTACCTTTGATTGAAGAACCTGTTAGTAATGTTTGCACATCTGTGAAAGTTTTCTTGATGGAAGGAAGAAAGTTTGTTAAGCATCTCAAGAAGAATGATGTATGTTTTGCTGTGATTCCTAACAAACTAAGTAAGAAAAAAGAGGATAGTGATAAGTTACTCACCGAGTATAGTGAGATCATTTTTGATAATGTACCTAATGGTTTGCCACCGAAGAGAAGCATTGATCATTGCATAGATTTAATCCCTCGAGCTAGTTTACCGAATAAGGCACCACATCAGTTGACACCTACTAAGAATCAGGAATTGAACCGACAGATTCAAGAATTGTTGTAGAAAGGTTTGATCAGAGAAAGTTTGAGTCCTTGTGCAATATCTATTGTATTGGAACCTAAAAAGAATGGAGAATGGTGAATGTGTATTGATTCCATAGCAATCAACAAGATAATAGTAAAATATAGGTTTCCTATACCGAGAATGGATGACATAATGGACAGTTTGACTAGAGCAAAGTATTTTACCAAAATTGATTTGAAAAGTGGGTATCATCATATCAGAATTAGAGAAGGTGATGAATGGAAGATTTCTTTTAAGATAAAAGAAGGTTTGTATGAGTGGTTGGTTATGCCTTTTGGTTTAACTAATGCACCGAGTACTTTTATGAGATTGATGAATGAAGTTTTGAAGAAATTCTTGGGTAAGTTTGTGATTGTATACCTTGATGATATTTTGATATTCAGTCGACTAGAGAAGAACATTTGTTTCATGTTAAACAAGTATTGCAGAGATTGAAAGAAGAAAAGTTGCTGATAAATCTGAAAAAGTGTTCATTCATGAAAGAGGAGATTGTGTATTTGGGATTTGGGATTTCAGTTGATGGTTTGAAAATGGATCCTAAAAAGGTTGAAGCTATTTTGAATTGGCCTACACCTGAGAATGCTAGTGAGGAAAGATCATTAGGAATTTTAGTTCAATTTGTAATGCTATGACTAAGACTATGAGAGGAGATAAAAGAGAATTCAAATGGACACATGGAGCTGATAAAAGTTTTGAGACTCTGAAGTAGAAGGTTGTTGAATTGCCTATTTTGGCATTGCCTAATTTCAATAAGGTATTTCAAGTGGAATGTGATGCAAGTGGAAGTGCAATAGGAGCTGTGTTGAGTCAAGAAGGTAAACTTGTTGCTTTCTTTAGTGAAAATTTAAATGATGCAAAAAGGAAATATTTTGTGTATGATCAAGAATTCTATGCTATTGTTCAAGCCCTAAAGAAATAGAGGCATTATTTGATACCGAGTGAATTTTTATTGTATACCGATCATAAGGATTTATAGTATTTGGGTAGTCAGAGTAAGTTAAATCAGAGACATATGAAATGGGTTGAGTATTTGCAAAGTTATACATTTGTGATAAAACATAAGAGTGGAGTCACTAACTGAGTTGTTGATGCATTGAGTAGAAGGAGATCTTTGATGATCGAGATGAAAATTGAAGTTCTTGGATTTGATGACATGAGAGATTCTTATGAATTTGATCTTGATTTTTCTAAGCCGTGGAGAAAGTGCAGAGCACCTATTCAAGATCAACCGAGTACTAAATGGGAAGAATATTTCATTCAAGAAGGTATGTTGTTTAAAGGTATTCAGTTGTGTATACCAAGAGGACCAATGAGAACTAATTTGATAAAGGAGAAACATAGTAGTGGTTTGGCTGGACATTTTGGAATTGATAAGACATTGAGTTTTCTTAAGAAGAAATACTTTTGGCCACAGTTGTATAAAGATGTTCAGAAATTTGTGAAAAGTTGTGGAATTTGTCAAGTTGCAAAACAAGTAAGTCAAAATACTAGATTACATACACCAATTTTTATCCCTGAGAAACCTTGGATTGATATCAGTATGGATTTTGTTCTTGGCTTACCAAAGATAGTAAGAGGTAATGATTCTATATTTGTTGTTGTGGATAGATTTTCTAAAAGGGCACATTTTATACCTTGTAGAAAGACATCAGATGTAGTACATGTAGCAGATCTTTTCTTTAAGGAAATTGTCAGATTGCATGGATTACCGAGGAGTATTATCTCTGACCAAGACAATAAATTTGTTGGATACTTTTGGAAGACCCTTTGGAGAAAGTTTGGCACCGAGTTGAAATATAGTTCTACATTTCACACATAGACTGATGGATAGACATAAATTGTAAACAAAAGTTTGGGTAATCTTTTGAGATGCTTAGTTGGAGACACACCAAGTAATTGGGATTCTATGTTGGCACAAGTAGAGTTTGCATACAATAATTCATAGAGTACTGGAAAAACACCTTTTGAGATTGTAAATGGCATACCACCGAGAGGTATATCAAATTTGAGGGACATTGTTGATGAAAGAAAGAGAAGTGCTGAAGGAGTAAAGTTTGTTGAGTACATGAAGACATTGCATGAAGATGTGAAATATAAGCTGGAGGAAAGTAATCAGAAATACAAAGACAGAGCTGATAGATCAAGGAGACATAAGACTTTTGCAGTCAGTGATGAAGTAATGGTTCATTTGAAGAAAGGCAGATTTCTTGTTGGAACATATGGGAAGCTGAAAATGAAGAAGTTTGGACCTTGCAAGATACTAAATAAATATGATAGTGGAAATGCATATAAGATTGAGTTACCTGATGACATGGATATACCACCTATTTTCAATATTACAGATTTGTATGAGTATCATGAGTCGGATGAAGAAATGATAGTACCAAATGATTATCCTAAGAAACAAATAGAAGAAGTTGAACATATTTTGGAGCAAAGAATTGGTAGAAGTACAAGAGGAAAATAATATATGGAATATTTGGTAAAGTGGAAGAATAGACCGATTGAAGACAGTTCATGGATTTCATAATCTGAGTTGGATGCAGCTTGGATCATACCTACTTCATGATTCAGAGAATCATTCTCAAATAACCCCAGGTGTCTGATGCAGGAGCATCTCAGGTCCTTGGCAATCCTGTGTCACCAAAAAACATGTTTGAGTTTTCCTGTGTTGCTCAGTTCCTTCTTTGACCGAGTTGTTTCGGTGTTTCTCAGTTTCCTTTGTTCACCGGTGTTGGTCAATTATCTCTCTGGCGCTCAGAGAATTTCCCTGGCACTCAGTGATGCTTGTTTGGTGCTCAGTTATCCTTTCTTACTAAGTAGTTTGTTTTGGATTTCTGTTGAGGCCGACTCTTGCAATTAATTTTGGTCATAGATTTAATGATGGTATCTATCATTGGGAAGTGTGTGGACCTAGATCTGGTCATTCCTTCTATTGATGGTGGATTTGAAGGCCGACTTGTTCGGTAGCCTCTTGTACAAATGTAGTTGTTTGATTAGAGTTTAAGGAGTCAATTTTGGGAGAGCAAGTTTTAGAAGATAGAAGATTATAGATTATTGACAAATCCTCACATGTTGGAGGACTTATGTACTTGATTGTAATATCTAGCCTAAACCGGGAAGGCCTTATAGCCCAGCATGTATGAATCAAATGAAGTTAATATATGAAAGTTGATCTGCATTGTCTCCATCACTTGTGTGTTGGTTGCTTCTGCGTGTTGTTCTGCAAGGTGGATTTGGTTAGGGTGTGCCTTTGGCCCCTCTCCCCATCCTCCCTTATGTCAAATAACCATTCAAATAATGTACATCATCTCATAAAAGAATACCCAAAAACAACTAAACCATAAGGTATACATGATAACTCACATCCATTGCACAAGTCGTAGGGTATGTAAATATAATCTAAGAATAAAGTGCAATATAATAAATGAAAGATAAGAGTAAGTCTCTAATGATAAACAAGAAGATACAACTACTACAAGGATCATCCAGCACTGGTACGAGGACGTCAAAATCTCAAATGGTAAAAGAATCACTACCACCTGACCACGTGGAACCAAAGGTCCACTCCCACCGTGCTGAGGAGATAACAAAAGACCCCACTCGGATATCAAATACCAAAATCCAACACAATACAACACCTAGGAAAGGGATCCTCAAAGCTCTCTATCTCAAAAGGTGCAAAACAAACTACAAAGATAAAACATGCTCAACCAGAGGCAACCAACACATGTAGGAAACCTAAGATGCATAAAAGGAAGTGTCATCACATGGGTCAACTCTAAGGTTATCTTGGTAGTCTCTCTAGACCTAGGTTCGCTAGTGAATCTATGTGTTATTAGTAATCCTCTCATACATATGAGGTACCAACTATGTGTTAGAAAGTAAAGTCCACCAACACAATTGAGAGGGTGGGGTTGAATTAGTTGTGTTGGTGGACTTTACTTTCTAATGATTGGTATCAGAGAATCAAGTCATTGAAGAAAATGTTTAACAACTTAAGAAGATCCACAACTACTACATTTTTTAGGAAAGAAAGTTTGAAGTTTGATGGAGTAAATTTTGACAATTGGAAGGAAAGAATGAAGACACATTTGTTATGCATGGGAATTGACTATTGGTTGGATATCAATATGAAGAAGATAGTTGTGGAAGAAGACAAACTTGATTCACGTATAGATGAATAAAAGAGCCTATACATGTACAATATGCTTTCTAGAGAGGTTATTCTATCAACTCTTTCAGATACATAATATATTGAGGTAAAATATCTAAGACTTGTTATTGAGATTTGGACTAAATTAGATTTTTTTTTGAAGGAGATGGAACTTTGAAGAATGCTAAATTGCAGAATTATATTAGTATGTTTGAAAGTGCTAAGATGCAGAAGAGTGAAACTATAAGAGGTTACTTTAGAAGGATTATTGAGATTGTTGCAGGAGTTAAGAATTGTGGTGGAAAGAAAATGGATAATGAAGTCATATGGAAGATAGTGAAGTCTCTGCCACCAGCCTACGAATACAAAGAACAGATCATTGAAGAAATGATTACACCTGATTTTACCAAAGAGTTTCTACTTGGAAAGTTGTAGGAACATGAGCAATGGGTGAAATAGAAGGAAGGATCACCTAGAGTGGAAACAACTTTTAGTGTACAAAAGGACAAGCCTATGTTGACAAGAAGTGCAAGTACAAGTGGAGATTATGCTAAAGATTGGGCAGCTAAGAAAGAGGAAGAAAGGAAGTTTGATGATGTAATAGCACTGATTGGAAGGAAGGAGAGAACCTAAATGTAAGAAAGATTTTGCCTCTTGGACATGTAAACAATTTGGTCATTTTCATCTAACTATCCTAAGAGAGAAAATAAGACCAAATATAGAAAACCGTATAAACCTAAGATAGAGAATTTACTTTATGTTGGTGAAGAAGGAGAAATTACTTTTAAGCATGTAAAATTTTTAGAAAGTGATGATGAAGATAAAGATGAAATAGGATTTGTTGCTATTAAAGATGAAATTTCTAATGAAGAAGAGGTAAAAGAAGAAAAATCTTTAGTTTCACATGTAGAATAGAAAAAGTCTAATTGGATTATTGATAGTGGATGTTATCATCATATGACTTGAGATGTGGATAAATTTGTTGAACTTAATAGATATGATGGAGGAATAGTTAGAGTTGTAAATAATGCACCATGTCAGAATAAGGGAAAAGGATCTATTACACTTTATGGAAAGACTAACACTGAAGATGTTTACTTTGTTACTAGATTGAAACATAATAT
Organism: Chamaecyparis obtusa; assembly: GCA_027943335.1. Lineage (NCBI taxonomy): Eukaryota > Viridiplantae > Streptophyta > Pinopsida > Cupressales > Cupressaceae > Chamaecyparis > Chamaecyparis obtusa. Next base: position 549,519 of record BSBK01002116.1, read on the forward strand.
TTTGAGTGTTGGACAACTTATGGACAAAGGATACATGTTACATTTCATCAAGAAGACTTGTGTTATTAGAAACATTGATGAAAAACTGATTGGAACAAGATTAAAGATAAAAGGTAATGTATTTCAGCTGACACCTACTGAAATGACATGTTTGGTTGCTAAAGTGGATAAAATTTGGCTATGACATAAGAGAATTTGTCATATCAACTTTGATAACATTGTGAAGATCAGTTCAACTAATGCAGTTAGAAACTTTCCTAAGATTGTGAAGCCTACTAACATAGTTTGCAAAGAATGTGTTATTGCTAAATAGAGAAAGAATTCATTTCCTAGCAAAATGTTTACAACATAAATCAAGCTGGAGATTGTGCATACAGACTTATGTGGACCTACAAGGACAAGAGGATTTCATGGTGAAAGGTATTTTATGCTTTTTATTGATGATTTTACAAGGATGATGTGGGTAGCATTTCTTAAAGAAAAATCTGAACCATTTGAGAAGTTTAAGTTATTGAAGAGTAGAGTTGAGAATGAATTTGGTTTGAAGATTAAATGTTTGAGATCTGATAGAGGAGGAGAGTTTACTTCAAATGAGTTTAACATACAATGGAATTAAGAGACAACTTTCAGCTCCTAGGACACCGCAACAAAATGGTATAGCAGAAATGAGGAACATATCAGTTAATGAGGTAGCTAGAGCTATGATGCTTGGAGGTAATGTATCACATATCTTTTGGAGAGAAGCAATGAACACCATAGTTTACACAATGAACATAGTTTAGATTAGAAAAGGTACTAGTAAGACATCTTATGAACCTTAGTTTGGACATACACCTACTATGAAATACTTTAGAATCTTTGGAAGTAAATGTTATATCAAAAGAGATGATGATGTTGGGAAGTTTGATGCTAGAAGTGATGAAGAAAATTTTCTTGGTTATTTATTGAAAAGTAAATCATATAGATGTTTTAATCAAAGATTGAGGACTATTGTTGAGAGCACTAATGTGAAGGTTTATGAAAAGTTTAGAATTTGGGAGAGGATTCTTGATTATGATTCTGATGAAGATAAAAGACAAAGAACTAACATTAATCAGGATAATGAGCAGGAACTATTTTATGAATCTGACAATGATTTTCAGATTGAAGAAGTTAGAATGAAACTGAGACCTAAATCAACACCTAGAGAAGAAGTCAGACCTAAACAAGGAACACCTAAATATGTTGCAAGGAATCACCCTAAAAATCAAATCATTGGAAGTGCAAACAAAGGAGTCATGAAAAGGAACAAGGTACATGAAGAACTATGTTTAATATCACAAGTTGAACCAAAGACTACATATGAAGCATGTAAAGATGAACATTTGATAAAAGAAATGAAAGAAGAACTTGAGTAGGTTGAAAAGAACAAGACTTGGGAATTGGTCCCTAGACCTAAAGACAAGAATGTTATTGGCCCAAAATGGGTTTTCAGGAACAAGATGAATGAACAAGGTGAAGTGGTAAGAAACAAAGCAAGGTTGGTATGTAAAGGTTACTCGCAGCAAGAAGGTATTGACTTTGAAGAAACTTTTGCACATGTGGCTAAACTTGAGGTAGTTAGAATGTTTTTGTCATATGGTTGTAGCAAGAACTTCAAGGTATATCAACTAGATGTAAAATCAGCTTTTATTAATGGAGAACTTGAGGAGGAAGTCTACATTGAACAACCTGGTGGCTTTTCTTTCACAAAAGATAAGGATATGGTTTGAAAATTAAAGAAGATATTGTATGGATTGAAGCAAGCACCTAGAGCTTGGTATGTGAGGATAGACAAACACTTGATCAGTTTGGGATTCAAGAAAGGTAATGCAGACACTAATATATACTTAAGAAAAAATGATGATGGATTACTGATTGTTGAAGTATTTGTTGATGACATTATCTTTGGAGGAGATGATGAAGAAGGTAAGAAATTTTTAGATGAAATGAAAGATGAATTTGAGACGAGCATGATTGGTGAGATCAAATACTTTTTGGGATTGCAGATTACAAAGAACAAGGATGACATTTTCATATCACAAACAAAATATCGCAAGGACTTATTGATAAAGTTTGGAATGGAGAATTGTAAATCAGTTGGAATCCCTATGGTAATTGGATGCAAATTGTCAAGCAAGGATGAATCACCAAGTACAGCATTAACAAGATACATATCTATGATTGGAGGACTACAATACTTGACACATATAAGACTTGATATAGCTAATGTAGTTGGGATTGTAGCTATATTTCAAGAAGAACCTAAAGAGACACATGTTGCAATGGTAAAAAGGATTTTTAGATATTTAAAGGGTACATCAGATTATGGGCTATGGTATGAAAAATCACATGATTTCACATTATGTGCATACACTGATGCAAATTGGGGAGGAAATGTTGATGACAAAAAGAACACAAGTGGTGGAGCTTTCTTCTTGGGAGGAAGATTGGTTTCCTAGTTGAGCAAGAAACATAATTGTATATCATAGAGTACAACATAAGGAGAGTATGTTGCAACAACAAATAATTGTAATCAAATCACTTGGATGAAGCAAATGTTGATGGATATTGGCATTGAATTTATTGAACCTATTATCATATATTGTGATAATACAAGTACATTCAACATGTCAAATAATCCAGTATTACATTCAAAGACCAAACACATTACAATAAAGTATCATGTTGTGAGAGAGAAGGTTGCAAAAAAATAAATTAGATTAGATTATATTAGCACAAAGGATAAAATATCAGATATATTCACAAAACCTTTGGCTAAGGATACTTTTGAGTATCTAAGAGGTATGTGTGGGGTCATTCCCAAACCCTCTTCAGAGTAATGGATGCAAGAATGCATCAGTCTAGCATGATCAAATCACTATACTATTTGGACTGGATGCTTGATGCTTCTCCTATGGGGGAGTATCTTTGTTTGAGCTGAGTCATTAAGGACTCTTGGACATGAGTTTTCTACAGTATATTTTAATACTTAGGTACTTTTGTAGATTGTATTGGAGATGATTGAACTTCAAGAATTGGTATATTGACACCTTTGTCATTAATGTCAATGGGGGAGAGATATACATGAAAAAAATTGAGCACCAAACCTTAAGAACATATTGAATGGGGGAGACATGAGTATGAGAGTGAGTATAGGTAGATGAGGAAGAAATATATTGATAAATATCAATGGGGGAGCTTACTGGACCTTAATGTCAAGATGGGACTAGATAGTTTTTTATCTATGTTTCCATTAATGCCAAAGGGGGAGATTGTTAGCATGAATGATAATGAATATTGTTAGCAGGGAAGATTGGATGTTATTTAGAGATGATTGAGTTCTTATATGTTACATTCATGACTGGGTTTGTCATTGATGTCAACATATATGCTTTTTGGACAACGTTAACATAGTTATAGGCATAGATTCATTTGGAAAGTTTTTATATTGATGAATTGAGTTTTGCAAAGATATATTAGAATTCAAGAATGTGTTTTGATGATGTGTTTACATATGTAGAAAAATTAATGAAGATATGTTTGATTTATGTGAAGTTTACTGAAGACTGTTCATAGTGAGAGTTTCCAGGAACTGGTAACAGTTATTTGAGATTTATTGTTTCTGCGAAGTTAAAGATAGTTCAGTGAGGTTGGTATGATGTTGAAGACATGTTCAAGATGTTTGGATAAACACAACAAAATCTACTTTGCATTCTTTGAAGACTTGTGGACGATGTGAAGTGTGTTACTTCTTTGGGACCTGACTACAAATTAATATTCTTATGGAAGTGTTTAGATGTAATATAATGTGTATTGTAAATTCTTATTGATGTCCTATATTATTAATTGTAAATTGAGAAATCCTTTTGGCCGACTCAATAATCATTAGGACTTGGTATAAAGGAAAGGAAGTTTATTTGTAAAAAGATGTATCATGCGGTCATAAAATATTATGTGAGCTTTGAATGCGAAATCTTTATGATTAGAGAAAAGGATGATGTTGTTGATATGTTGAGGACTTCAAAGTAATTGTACATGCAAAGAGAGTTGTTGTTTTATTCAATTCACCCTTGGATGTGTTATCTTGAATATTGTTTAGTGAAGACAGTCTTGAAGCAATTTTGACAGTGGGTTAATTTGTCTTTGTTGTGTTTCTCTACAACTCCTCACAAGGTTGGGATCTATTAGAAGGGATCCAAAGTATCCTCATAGGGACTCATATGTACTAATTTCATTATAAAAGACTTCTAACATGGTTTATCCTTTCACAAGAAACTTTTATATTAGTACATCATCTTGTGGGCATCATTCCCATTGGGGTTTTCCCTCTAATCAAGGGTTTCCCTAGTCAACAGAATTGGTGTTATTGTGTATGTTTATTATCTTATGTGTAAGAATTTTCCTAAGGCAAAGAATAAATGCCAAGATCTAGAAGCTCAAGAGATAGCACAAGAGAGATAGGCTAAATGATCAAATAATTATGTATAGCCAATTGAATTGATTACAAAGAAGGAGTGTTTGAATATATAGGAAATGTAATAAGACTACATGATAAGGAGATGATAAGCTATCAATCACCAAAGGTGGAATCACATGTCCACCAAAGGTGGATCATCCTCCATTATACATCAAAGTATGTGAAGCATGTACAACAATGAGAGGATGATAATGTGATAAGAGCACTAAAGGTGAATCTCACACACAAAGAGGTATGTGATGACAACTATCACACCTAAAGTGGAAATTATTCTAACCATGTGCTAAAATTAAATGCAAACTCCTAAGTGTCACAATGACAACTAATATGCAAATGCATTATCCTAAGTAAACTTAAGTAAAGTGTAATTAGTAAATACTTAATTGCACCAACACCCCCCCTTAAGTGCAACTTAGGGGAATGCACTTAAGCTCATGATGCAAGATAGGTCCCAGCTACTAGGCCATGTTAGGTACCCATGTACAATGTGCAAGAGCAAAAGATAATGCAATCTCTCATAAAGTGGAGAAAGAGGGAAAACCTCATGGGAAAAACCCTCCCCCAAAAAGAGAGATGAATACAAGATGCATGCATGGATGGAGTAATCAAGACCCCCCAATTATGACATACATCATGCATATACAATAAAAAATCCCCCTAAAGGAAGGAAACAAGGAGACATGATATCCCCCCCATAATGAGTAATCTCCTCCAAGGATGGTAAGTGCTTGAAGACAAAACATAGTCCAATGCCTACAAACAACATTTCTCCTCTTAGGAAGAAGATACACCAAGTATAGATGTAAGAAGGCTTCCCATTGTGGATAGGAAGTAGGAAGGGGAATACAAATGAAGTATGATGTCTCTGAAGTATGACCAAGTGTCGCCATGTCCTTGGTTGATGAAGATGCCATGAACCAATCATGAGAAAGCCCAATAGAAGAAGGTGACAAAAAAGGAACCAATGATAACTGATCCACATAAGAATTTGGATCAAAATCCAAAGACAAAGATGCTTCCTCAAATCAAGAAGGAAGAGAAGAAAGAAAGCCCCCCCTCAATGTAGAATGTACACCAATGATAGGTGTGCCTGGATCAATGTAGAAACTGCACCAAGAAAACTGAATAATGTTCCTCCCCTTAGGAAGAAACAAGTCCATAGGTGTATCAATGAATCCTCCCCAATCTAAAGGAAGAATCCTCAAAATGTATGATGTCTTAGGAAACTAAATAGGAGTCTCCAACACATGAGTATGATCAACCTTAACCATGTAGTGTGACATCTCAAGTGAAGTTTGAGACTCATGGAAACCAATCTCCAAAGACTCAAATGTCTTCTCTAAAGTTAAAGAGGCCTCCTCCAAATGTTGTATCAAAGTATCCAAAATCATGTCACCGTTGAAAGAATGATCAAGTAGAGAATGAAGATGAGGGTCAACATGCTCCATCACAACAACTGAAGAAGGATCATCCTGAACAAAGAGAAGATGAATGTCATCAATGAAGTCTCCCAAATCTGAAATGTAGGACTCCATAAACAAACTTGCAATGTCTATCAAGTAGGCATCCCATGGAACTATAACTGGAAGACAAGGAATATCTTGCTGCACTGAATCGCAAGAGTGAGTGGCTATAGGAAGACATGCATCATCAAGAGATGTGATCTCAGTAGGATGAGAAGGAGCTGCAATTGGAGGTTCTAGACGTTTTGGAAGTGGAGGAATATGTGGATCTCCATACATTTCCCAAAGAAAAGTCCAAAGATCAAGAATATTTTATGTCTCATCATCATAGTCATCAAGGAAATTCATAACATCCATATCTATATTCCAATAGATAACCTTAATAACTTCTGAGTAAGAGTCCCAATTGAAAGAAGGATTTTTAGGTCTAAGCTCATACAAATAGGGCAATAGGTTATGCTTAGTAAGATGAGAAAGAACCAATTCACTCCATTTCTTATAGTTTCCTCTTGTCAACTTAATTAAACCATCCATGATGTAATTCTCACACGAAATAATGAGATCAAAAAATCAATGCACCCCCCAAAATGCAATGAGCCAAAGAACCCCCCCAAAATAGATGATTTTGGCACTTTATATATAGTGCATGTACAATTGCCACTTGCTAAAATGAACCAAAGTGGACTTCTAATTTTGATGATTACAACAGAAAATATGAAGCTATGGTAGACTCATATAATTAAGATACAAGACCACTCAAGAATCCAACAAATTACAAGTGCCAAAAATAGGCCAAAAATAGACCAAATTTTGAAAGTACTATGTCTACTCATATTTTTTCCAAACTGATACCAAATCTGGAAAGTAAGCAAAAAATCATGAACTTTAAAAAAAATAGCACTTGAAAATGTGTTCGTATGAGCCCGAACAAAGCCTCTAAAGTTATAAAAATAGGATTTGCAATTTTTAGAAAATATCAGAAACATAGATCCGAAAAAACTTGCACCATTGTGTAGATCATGAAATTCTACCCCAAAACAAAAAAAAATGCTTGAAAAAAGGAGTCCGGATGATTGAGATATTGCTGATTGAAAATCGCCTCTAAAATTATTTTTTTCTGAATCACCGCCGTCGAACCTTGAAAATTCAAATGGCTCTAGATTTTGCTTCAGATTTCTGATTTGGATGAAACAAAACTCGATTTAGGGGTTTTTGGACCTCCTCAATGTGATGCGAACCTCTGATTTGCACCAGCGAGCTCCAATTTGACCTACAACAAAATTCTCTCAAAATGGGCTATATAATGAAACTCCTATGGCTCTGATACCATGTAAGAATTTGCCTAAGGCAAAGAATAAATGCCAAGATCTAGAAGCTCAAGAGATAGCACAAGAGAGATAGGCAAAATGATCAAATAATTGATTATAGCCAATTGAATTGATTACAAATAAGGAGTGCCTGAATATATAGGCAATGCAATAACACTACATGATAAGGAGATGATAAGCTATCAATCACCAAAGGTGGATCATCCTCCATTGTACATCAAAGTATGTGAAGCATGTGCAAAAATGAGAGGATAATAATGTGATAAGAGCACTAAAGGTGGGTCTCACACACAAAGAGGTATGTGATGACAACTATCACACCTAAAGTGGAAATTCTCCTAACCATGTGCTAAAATGAAATGCAAACTCCTAAGTGTCACAATGACAACTAATATGCAAATGCATTATCTTAAGTAAACTTAAGTAAAGTGTAATTAGTAGATACTTAATTACACCAACATTATGGTTATTTTTATTGATTAAAATTTTAAGATTTGATAGAGTTGAATTTAAGTTAATTAAGCTCACAACTGATTCACCCCCCCCTCTCAATTGTGTTGGTGGAATTTACTTTCTAACACTATGCTATATCCAGTCCATGCAGGTGGCAAGAATATTCCCACTCCCATCCTAGTCAAGACCTTAATCAAGTACTCAGGCATGGGTGAGGTACATATTATCTTATTAATTTATTTAAGTTATCACTTTATTAAGTAACTTGCAAAGGATACCCAAGTAGCCACTTCTGGGCTTCGGCGCCTCCAAAACAAGCCACTTCCCATCTATACACTCAGATAACCTACCCTAATGATCCAACCAAAATAACAAAGAGAAGAATGAACCAAAACCACAAAAGCTTCTCATGAATCATAAACCATGATAATCACCAAAGTAAAATAATGGAGTATAGTAGAGAACAACACATCCTATACAAGGATTAAATACTCCATCTCAAAATAGACATTACCAAATATCATCCATCCCATAATAGATATCTCAAAAAAAAAATAACAATCCACAAAGTCTTATATTACAAGACCAACGATAATCATAACATCAATAACATCCATCTCCAAACATAGAGTAACATAATCCTAAAGATAATTATCCAGAACATAGAAAAAATATAGTAGAGAACATAAGGTGACCAAGTAAATCAGACTTAATCATAATAACAGTCATTACCCTTTTGGTCAACTGAAATAAATATTGAGACACAATACAACATATGAGATCACTTACAGATATCACAAAATCATACACAATCCAATTGAGACTTCAAAATGGTTATAAAGATTCTCCACATAAAATCAAAGATCAACATATATAAATTCATATAAAAAAACATGATGATCATGTTGGATTAATGATGGAAATTTAAGTACTGAGAGGGGAGGGGTGAATCGATACTGCAAATTTTTTTATCTACTTTTCTAACCATTTATCGAATTACAAACTTTGCATGAAACATTAACAAATATATAGAAATCAACACTTGAAATCATAACACCATGATTTTTGGTCTTGCAAAAATCCTTGGTCAGAGGAAAAAATTGTGGTGGGAATGGTACCCACAATCCTTCACTACTACAGTAAAAAGGTTGCTCGATTAGAGATACAAAATTAGCTGCATCTGATATCTTACCCTATTAAGATTGTTTACCCTATTAGGAGTACAAAAGACTTATGCAATCTACCTTGCTAAAGGAATTTTACAATCTCTAATCTAAGAGATGTACCCTATTAAAGGATTTACAAATTAAGACCTATTAGGGCCTACCTGGTTAGGGATTTTACAACTCTAATTACAAGATAAACTAGTACTAAAAATGTCTGTAGAAATGTATCAACAAATAATTTTTAGTCTCAATATGCTCAGTAATATCTTTACCTCATTTTGTACTTCACTATCTTTCACTCACAATTTAGCTTTTGTACTCAGTAGCCTCAACTCTGATTCACATTCATAGTTTTGCTCTAATTGCTCTATTACTTGGTAGCTTCTCTTCTCTTCATCACCTTCACAATCTTCTCTAACTGATCATCACCTTCTCTCTATACTCTCACACAAATTATGATCTTCATACATCGATCTTTATATACTTGATCTAGAAGTGGTGGAAATGTTATAGATTCTTTTCCTTAAACAATGCTAGCATCGTTTACATCTCCAATGTATATATTCCACTTGATTTTCATTGGTGGATATTACCTTGTAATCATGCACAATCATCTTGTTTATATCTCTAGTGCTTTGTCAAACGATCTTCCTGAAATTTGTAAAATATTTTATGCTCGGTGTACAAATTCAATGTATCTAATATAATCTATTATGTCAGCCTGTGTTACTTGATAACACATTTTATTCTTACTCGGTAACATGTATAGTCTCGGCTCGGTAACTAGTAGCATACACTTTGATTCGATAATTGCTTGATGCCTGCCTTTCTTTGCTTAGTGCTTGACACTCATTTCCGTTTACTAAAACTGTCTCTTCCTTTACCGACTAACTTGTTTTCTTTACCGATTCAGTCCTATGAATCCTTCTTCATTCACCGACTGACTTTGACAATCAATATGACTATAAAGAAAATTAATGACAACAAAATAACTCTTTAGAAGTATCAATCTCCCCCTTTGGCATTAGTATGGCATCTTTGTTAATAACTCAAAGTCATCAAAATTGTGTCCTTAATCAAAATTTGACCATGTATAAACTCTTGGTATAACTTATAACTCCATAGCTTCATAACTCCTTATAACTCCTTAACTCTTATAACTCTTGTAACTCCTCCTATGACAATACTTCCTATATACATATCTCATTATAAATGATATTATATCCCCCTTTATATACATATATCCCCCTTTTTTGACAAATATGCCAAAAAAACAAAATTATTTACTTAGATCTGGTGGTGGAATCTTATCAAAGATGTATTGGTATCTCTTCTTTGCATCTCCCAGGGATGTCTCCCATGATTCCTTTAGTATTTTCAACACCACAATCTTCTCACCAATGTTAGCCACTAATCCAATCATGCTATCCATAGTACTAATATCAGGGGTATTCACCAATCCTTTTGCCTTGTGAATATGCTTCTGCATTGATTCAATTTGGGGTATCAAAATTACTTGTAGCTCCAGAAGTTCCATTATGATCTTATTTTCATAGCTCATGCTGCAAACCCATTAAATGTTTCAGCCTCTGGTAAAATACTTGAAGTGTTCCAAGCTTGGTTGTGACCTTCATTAGCTACTCGGTCAACTCTTTTTCAACAGACTCATCCTTCTTTTTAATATCCTTAGTAAAATTTGAAATTAATCAAATCTTTTGAAATAATAAAAGAATATCTTTCAACTCATTCTCCAATTCTGCAATAATTCAGAAAGTGATACCTTATCCAGTGCAATAGATTGAAGTAAATCTTCAATAATCTTATTTTCCATGTTCTTCTTGTGCACTTGCATCAAGTATTTGGTGGTCTATGTACCAGGTTCTTTAACTTGTTTTACTAGTTCTTCAAGTTGGCTAAGTAAGCTACCCTTCTCATTTATATTAGCATCAGGAACAATCTCCTGCAATATGTCCTTTACACTCTCTAGCACATCTGTCTTTTGCTTCTTGGCTAGCATTTTATCTTGGGCTACTTTCAGTTTAAGTAGATCTCTAAATTTAGATAGCTCTTTAGGGCTTAGGGGGGAGATATATATACCTTTGGTATAACTATCGGTTGGCTTAAGTCAACTTTTTCTTTGTCATGCTTTCTTTTCTTTGACTTTTTTTCCTTCTTTGCTTCTTGTTTCTCTTCATGTTTTTCCTCTTTCTTCTCTTCTTCTTTATCCTATTCCGTCTCCTTTTGCTTCTCCTTCTCTTTCTCTTGTGGTTGATGTTGTCCTGCAGTCTCGGTAGAAGTTACTTGCTCGGTATTCTGACCTGTATTAGTCTCAGTCTCTTTTAGGGATAACTTTAAGGAACCCCCCCCTCCCGAAAAGTATAAAATTGTGGCGAATCACATGTGATTTGGGTGAAAAAAATTTAACAGTGTTGGTGAATTATGTGTCAATCTATGGATATTTGGTGGTGAATTTTTTAATAGTTTACACAATTTTTATAAAAAAATGGTGATTAAATTTTTTTTTTAAAATAAATTTATTAATATTGATATTTTAATAACTGATACCATTTTTATAAAAAAAATGGCGAAATTATTTTCCAAATAGTTGAATTAATTTATTTGTTAATTTATTTGTTATTGGAAATTTGAATACTGACACGTTGCATCAGGTCCCACAGTCCCAATCCCATCACCCATGACTATGATAATGACGTCAGACTCAAACGACAAACGTCTGTTGGATTTAATACGTATCAACGGCCAAAGATGAATTTCGGGCATATTGTTGGTCCTTATAACATTTACTGAAAACTATTGGCGGAAACATGACATGTGTCATGTTTCCACCGATAGTTTTCAGTAAATGTTATAAGGACCAGCAATATGCCCGAAAAGTATCATTCTTAATTTGGCATTTATTAGATAGAAATAAAGTAAAGTTTTAAGTAATGTACTGAGTATATTACCATTTACCATAGGCGATGTGTAGAATTAAAGCAATGTACTAAGTATATTTATTATCATATCGATTTGAAATTTGAATTAATTGTAGAATTAAAGCAATGTACTGATAGATACGTGTAATCTATTCATTACCTTGATAGAATAATTGGTTAGAGTTAAGGCTTGAATGAAAAGTAAAACGTCATCTCATCTTAGAGTTAAGGCTTAAACAATTGTCGCATGATCGCATAGCCAGGAAATGGGCTATGCGAACATGCGACATACCTCCACGTCACCCTTCTACCTTGCCGTATGACTGCCACCGCCAAAACATAGGGTTTGTCGCATGATCGCAAAGCATGAAATTGGTTCATGCGAACATGTGACAAACTGTCACGCCAGCCGTTAATCTTGAAACACGCTGGCCAACCCGCAAGCCCCTTTGACCACGACCCCATCAATAATTTCCATGTCTCCACCACAGCAACCAATCGGAAAATGTTGCATCACCATCTACCACCGGGCTGAGGAACAGGTGTCAACCAGTCGCATGATCGCATGTCAGAAAACTCTGACATACGATCATGCGACAGCCACCCACAGGATGCCACATAACCACCAGCGGGACCACTGCCCTCCCCTCCAATGGACCCAGCACAAGAAGTAACCGGTCGCTTGGTCGCATGTCAGAAATTTCTGACATGCGATCATGTGACAACTGAACATTTTACCAGCTCAGCCAATCACAACCTAACACCTCGATGATGAATCATCACGTGGTCCCATTGCAGACAAACCAATGGCATCTAATCGGATGGTGGGTGCATGATCACATGGGGAGAGAATATTCCATGTGATCACACGTCGATCGTCGATCAAAATCTCTAGCCCAAGCCCCGCTGACCACACTCCATCTCTTTATTTCCTTCGGCCAATAGGGGAGTGCCATTTGTGCATACATGTCACCATGGCCCATAGTTTGAAACCCTACACCGTAAAGAAGAATCAATGGCTGACGTGATTTCGCATATCTCTGGCAACTCCCTTGCGCTTTAGCGACCACCGTTGATGCTCTGACATGACAAGACCGTCTGACTCATCCGGAAACCAGGCCCCACCATTGAGATTTAGCAATAAAGGCAAACTCCCATTCGCTGGAGACTTTCTCCATTCCCTGACCTAGCGACGACTAACATGATGAAGAATTGGGCCCCTCACAATTACAGCAGCGCACATACTCAACGATGAATCATCACGTGGTCCCACTGCATACAAACCAACGACATCTAATCAGACGGTGGGTGCATGATCGCATGGGGAGAGAATATTCCATGTGATCACACACCGCCCGTCGATCAAAATCTCTAGCCCAAGCCCCACTGACAACACTCCACCTCTTTATTTCCTTCGGCCAATAGGAGAGTGCCATTTGTGCATAAATGTCACCATGGACCCACAGTTTGAAACCCTACACCGTAAAGAAGAATCAACGGCCGGCGTGATTTTGCATATCTCTGGCAACTCCCTTGCGCTTTAGCGGCCACCGTTGATGCTCTGACATGTCAAGATCTTCTGACTCATTCGGACACCAGGACCCACCATTATGTTTTAGCAATAAAGGCAAGCCCCCATTCGCTGATTAGACTTTCTCCATTCCTTGACCTAGTGATGACTAACATGATAAAGAATTGGGTCCCACACAATTGTAGCAGCACACATAGGAGATGCTGGTATCAGAGGTTTAACTGTGCAGAGGCAAACGACCGAAAACAACCAAGGTTTTCGATGCTAGAAGATAACTCATGTCCAGACGCCGTCACTCTTTGATGTACAATAGGTATCTACTCCTCTTGTCCTAATCCAACTCCTCATTTAATGTTCTCAACTCCTACACGTGTTATGCGCTATGAGAGAAGATGCCCGACTTATCACCACAAGGAGCCATTCTGTCAACTTCTGAGGCAAAAATATATCAGTACTTGATTTGACCATTTTGATTTAGTGGTTAGATTCAATGAGCTCTGTTGAAACTCCGCTGACATCGGATAGAATTTTCAAATTTGTTCCTCTAGCTGCCAGGTCAGCCAGCTCATCCGCTTCATTAATATTCATTAGTGTATGTTAAATTATTAATATTTTAAAATCATGACAATCGTTAGATTACGACAGATGAACGGCTGAAGTTGTATTTCAGAAGTTCTATGGGTTTCAAAAAGCTTTTCTGAAAACTCACTCCGAAAATGTGACATGTTGAAAGTTGACGTGTAATGTTTTAGAAAGATTATGAACATTTACGTTACATGTGTATGATGTAGAAATATTACTTTACCATTTAACGAAAGATTTTTAACATTTACTTTTTTAAAACCTATCGACTCGTACTCGTAGCAGCAGAGTTAAAAAGAACTGTTGAACGGGAACCGTCACCGGAGATTTGGAAATCAAGACTATAATTTGTGAGAGCCTTAGCCATTCGAACTTATATCTATCCTGATTTCAAAATTCAAAGTTTAATTTCGGGTAAGTACTAAGTTTAACTTGATTTTGAAATTTTAATTCTTGCATGTTCTATTGGGGTTTTCTTAAATTGGGGTTTTCTTCAATTGGGGTTTTGTTAATTAGTTAGTTAATATCTGTGATATTATTACTATTAGTAAATATCTGTGAATCTTTGTTTTTTAATTTTTCTGAAGAACAATGGGGAAAGCGAAAACTCAAGGCCTAGGGCAAGCAGAAGGGAAAACTGTAATGGACTTCAGAAAACTAGTACAAATCCCTGGTTTCACCGATGAGTATCACGATGTTTATGATCTTGTTATTGAAGGTGAAAAGAGAGTTATAGCAATTAAACATACATTGTGCAGTAAGGCAACTGGGCCAAGGAGGTCTGAATTTATAAAATTTAACGCAGTGGTAGGTACAATAACCAATAAAGTTGCTTCCTGGGATGTTGGTCTGGGTAACATGCTGTTACCCGAAGTTTTCCCTTGCCCAGAAATTGTCAAGATTTGTGCAGAAAATTATGATGAAGAAAAAAAATCAATTGTGAATAAACAAACTTAGGAAGAAATTTTAACAATAACCCAGGAAGAATTTGTCAGTTTGCTAGACCTAGGGTTTGACCCACAAAACTGTAATGCCAAAATCAACCTGGGAGTGCTGGCAGAGCAATATGAGGTAGTCCCGCAAGACAAAAAAAATTCATTTGTAAAGGGTCTAATAGTTGTAGAGGCAAAGGCTTCATTGGGTGAGAACCATAAGCCTCCTTATGATTTTAAGGTTTTTGTGCCATGGGTTCAGGATACTATATCCTCGCTATCATTTTGCCTGGGACTGGAAAACAATAGGGAAGTGAGTGCCAACATTCTTCAATTCATTTGGGATATCCATTGTCTGAATGAACTAGTAAGATATAATTTTGTTGGACACGTGGTTGAATCGATGCAAGAGCAATTAGCATTGATTAAAAGAGGCAATTCTAAGACATTTAGATTCACAACCTACTTGTGCTATCTTCTGCTAGCCAAGAATGATGCAATATTAATGAGCAACGACAACAAGCTTGAAATTCAGAGGGGGACAGGTACTCCAAATCCAATATATAACTGGACACCTCAGATAAGATTGTATGATAACAGAAGGAATTACAGTAATTTTGTAGACTTATTTTTGGCCCCAGTGTATAAACAAATAACAAGCACTCCAATGCCCAGATTGTCTGCTTCATGTAGGGATTGCATCCAACTTGGAAGCACAACTCAATTGGTTGACTGGTACTTAATGGAAGATTACACTGTGCTAAGGTTTTACGGATTAGAACTGCAACCCCACAAACTTCCAATGCATGTGACAGATAGGGTGTTTGAAGTAGAATATGTAGTACAACTAGAGAGCACAGATAGACTCTTCTCTGGCCAATCGAAGAAGAGCATATTCCCTTCCTTACCTTTCTCAATTGGAGGGTTAACATTTGAGAGAAAGGCTTTCCAAGTGGCACAATTTTTTTTAGATATTTTTCAATTTGATTTAGAGTGGTACTGGAAGTATGATCCACTCAACGTCATTCAAGAAAGGCTTGTTGCTAATAAGAACTCTGCAAACTTATTTCAACATGAAAGTAAACCATTGCTAGAGAAGTTCAAAAACAAGGATAGCTAGGATGATGTTAGAAAAGAGATGGAGAAAGTTTCCATTGAGGAAAACATTTCAGTTGAACAGTTGTCATCACAAATTATGACAGCAATAAATCAGGGCATTGTACAGCCTAGGATGTCCTTCAATTTCTACGACAAAGCTGCTCAGCCATCAAACATAAAAATAACAAAGAGAATAGCAGAAGCTTGTAAGGATATAAAATGGACTAGAACGAAAATGGATGATTTTTGGAGTATGAGAAAGGCTCTTGGTGAACCAAAGACCAATGCAGATCTAGATGACATAGACGAGGATATAGAGTTTAGCAAATTGTGGAATATGGAGCATCCTAACTCCACATATGACACTGACAGCAGTGATCCAGATGATCATGATATTGATAATGCATGTACTCCACAGACTGGGAGTCACTGTGCAATCTCCGAGGACCGGAAAAATGTATATAGCAAAGGGGCAGTCATTCTTGAAAAAATGGGTTATAAAGGTGGTGGTTTGGGTCCCATGGGAGAAGGCATTTGGAATACAATTCAGACAGAAAAAATTGCTTATGATCGTGGTGCAGGACTTGGCTCTGATAGTGGACCTAGAGGTAGTATTAGTGGCATTCGTGGGACTGGCATTGGTAGGAGTGGGCACCTTATAGAACAAGTTCCCTCTCTAAAGAGGCCACTAGAATCTACACAGAATCCCATACAAGAAGATAGTGTCAAGAAGCAAAAGTTTTCCATTTCCAGTTCCAGTGCTAGAACAATGACATTAGATCATAAAGAAGTGTTACCGATTTCAGGTTCAGCAAAACCCTCTAGAAGTTCAAATCCTCAAAGAGCATTAGTTAGATCAACAGCCATTGCAAGCTCTGTCTCTTCTTCACCTTTCAAACATTTAAATCCTTCTGCAACACCAGATTTTCATTACAAGGATTTCTATAATAATTTTGTAGAAACAAAAACAAAGAATAAGGAATCAAAGAAGGCATTGGAGTCTGGTTCCCTTACTGCAGTTGCACAGGAACAACCTGCATCCAACAGGGTTTTTCCAACATACGACCCAAAGAGAGACATGATGGAGTTCATGGTTTTTATTCCACCAAACAAAGATGGAAACCCACCAGAGAGTCAGATAGATCACTCTGAATTTGAAGTTAGCACTCTCCAAATGGATTTTTCCAAAGTAAAAAATGTGGACAAAATCAATGTCTCAAAGTCTACAAACCAAGTGGTCTACAGTGCATTGCTAAAGGTGGAAAGAGAGAAAAGCAAGCTTGAGAAAAATATAGAAAAGTTATAGGCAGACATTGGCAATGAAAAAGCAAAGAGGAAAGCTTCAGAGAACAGTTTGAAAGAATTGCAAAAAAAGATTAAAAAATCAACAGATACAGAGCAAGGACATGCTGAGGCGGTAGTGAAGGAACATGAGCAGGAGTAGGTGAAACTGAAGGAACAGGAGCTAAAGGAACTGAGGGGAAAATTGGTAGAAATGATAAAAAAACTTGACGAAGAAAGAGCCAGTTCAGAAAAGTTATTTAAAAATCTAGAGAGTAATGCTGCCTCTCATGTGGATAAAGCCAATCATTGGGAACAAAAAGCAGTAGAAGAGAAAAACAATTGTGAAAAAATGGCAGAAGAACTAAAGAAGGCCAATTGTACAATTAAGACTTTAACAGATACTAGTCATAATTTAGTGAAGATTACAAAAGAACACATTTGGGGCCAAATATTGGCGATGTCTAATAGCTTGTATGACTGGTTTGAAATGCTTCAAAGTATGAGAGTATGTTACTTGAAGCTCCAAAACAACATTCAACAGAACATGGATGTTGTCAACAAAGAAAAGATAGCAAAAGATATTATGCAACAACTCTACAGTAAGAGTGATAGTTATCTATCAAACAAGGGAATTAGCAACCGCCTTGATGCATCAGTAAAGGTATCAAGTATCATTCACAAATGTGAGAAGCTACGGGAAGCACAGGAATTGGATGACAAAGCTAAGCAGAAGATCACAAAGATGGAACAAAGGAAAGCGAAAATGGAAAGTCTTGGTTTGCCTAAGGGATTTGAAGCAAATCAGTTCATTGGACGAGAAAATTACAAAACAAGGTTGCAAGACAAAATAAATACTGATGTACACTTTCTCCCTGCAGACATATCTTGTGATGCATTCTTGGATTTCATCAAACCAGTGAGAACTTTGAATGGACTTTTAGAATCAACAGTGTTGTCAAGTCACACTTCCAAATATGAATTGCTAACGAAGTTGCAGGAGTGTGACTATACTATGAACCAAATTGTTCTGCCATCAGAGGATGTTTGGAGTGGCCTACAAAGATTGCTCTGAATTTTGAACTACTTTAAATTGTAATATATTGCAAATGAATACAAAACAAATTGTGCTCTATGATTCTATCTAATTTTCATGTTTTCCAATTCAATGTATGTTGAGTTACTCTATTTTATTCATTTATTCTTAGTTGAGTTTAACTAAGAATACAAAATTACTCTGTTATATGCTATTGGAATACAAAATTTCATTCAGGAATTTCAAATTCAAATATGAATGATCATTGATGACATGATATAAACTACACTCTATAGTAATAATACTCTTTGTTCTCAAATTTTAATGATGAAACATAATACATTCTTGCTTTTCTAAAATGAACATTGAATGATAGGATATCATATAGTAGTTAATAAGTTCAAAAAATACCTATTGGTTACCACTGCTAATTTAACAGAAATTTCCTAAATTTGCCAATTCATCTCTGTGTCATCATCATCATCCAATTCTGGTATTGCAGTTGCTTCATTATTCTCTTCATTTTCGTTTGTGTCTTCTTCAAGTTCACTCTAACCTCCGCTTCTATGACTCCCAATCCCATCGCCAGTGCCACTGCCAATTGTACTTGTCCCACTTGGAGTCGTTGTAGGAGATTGGTTAATGGTGTTGCCCACCCCTCTTCTTTTGCATCTTTTCTTCCAAATTTCCATTGCTTTTTGATAAGGAAAAGTATTGACATCATACCTAGATGTGTATACCCTCAAGCATGATTCCAAATTCTTGTCTAGTTTGTTTCATAGCTTTGATTTTAGGAAGCCCAAAGAACTAAAAACTCTCTCATCCTCCACTGAACCCAATATCGTGGTTTGACATAGATCAGCAAGCTTGAAGTACTCTGAAATTTCTTCACGCAACATTGTGCTCTGTTTTAGTTCTGTCCAAAGCTTTGTTGCCGAGCCCTCTTCATGTGGGTTATGCATTAATTGATATTGATGCTTCATAGTCCTTGCAAAGGTGCCTGATTGCTATCTAAGAAGACCCTCATCTAATATTCCTTTGATAGTCACTCCATTGAATTCTACAGATTTGCAAAATTCCTTTATCAAAGTCAACAGCCTTTTACGAAAATCTTCCTTAGAGTTGAAGGACCAATATTGAGGAAACACAATTGCCATGGCCTCAAGCAGTTGATCATATGGGAATCGTGATCTTATTTCAGAGGAAACTCTATAGGCTATGTCCCTTGCATTAGCTGTTATAGACTCGATGATCTTGGTAAACTCTTCCCTTGTAACTCTTGTAGCTCGCTTCTTTGGGGCACTGTAGTACATTGGTATCTGAAATCCCCTTACACAAACACATAAATCTCCATTTACAACGATCTTTAAATAATTATCAGGATCATCCAAATCTATTAGTTTTTGCCAGTGATTAAATCTATCATCGGATAAATTTAGGTCAGTACGATAAAGACTATCGAGGGCTTGGCATGACATTTTACGCAAGTGAGCATATTTTGCAATATACATGGCTCTTTGCTGGGCTTTTTTCATAATTAACGTCATTTCTTCTAGCATGGGAAGAAGAGATGCCAAAGTCAAAAGTGTCTCTAAATTGCTCAACCTCCGAAGTAGGTCGCCACATCTTTGATTTTCTGCATTGTCCCGATTTTCGTACATCAGTCCAATCAAAGATTGATATTCAGAAAATACTCGATGCGCTGGTCCATCCAAAGAGATCCATCTGGTATCAACATCTTTAAGAAGCTTGTTTCCATCGGTAATTCCATCAGCAAAGTGTTGAAATTCCCTAAAACATTTGGGACTTCGACAAAAATATGCGTACAACTCTCTTACTAAATCTTCAACCTTGTTTACTGAAGGAAACTTCTTCACAACTCTAAAAGCAAGATTCATCCTGTGGGCCATACAATGAATGCCAACAACATATGGTGAACAAGAAGCCTGCATCTTTGTGCAAAGACCATTCCTTTGATCTTGCATTACTGAAGCTCCATCCGCTCCAACGCAGATCAACTTCTTCGCTATTGTCAATTCATCCATAGCTCCATATTCAATTAAATGGCTCTTTACTAACTGAAATAAAGTTTCTGCTGTTGCATTGTCTCTCAATTTAGCAACAGTTAGTAGATGTGGTTGGCGGACATTATTCTGTACAGTATAAACATGCATGCATACCCACGACGTATTATCTATTGCTGTAACTTCGTCTAAGGACAATGCAATAAAGGTTGACTATTTTATTTTTCTTTGTACATCCTCTATTTCAACCTGCGCAATACAACTTGCCCATTCCCATCCATTGTTTATCGACCAATGACTGACAGGATAGTTAGGAACTTTCAGAAAGTGTAACAAACCACTCATTTCTTGATAGTTTGTCATTGGACGCCCTCTGCTCAAAATATGGAAAACATTACTTAATTGAATAGCTTTTCCGCGTTCTTCTACTTCACTTGCTTTTGCAAAAATAGCATTAATAGAACCTTGAACTTCACCAGGCTTCGTCTTAAATTTTTGAAACAAATAATATTCCTCAGCATTCCTTTTATGTTACATTGCTCCTTTGTTTTATATCTTACCACTTTTATTTCCCTTCCATCTACAGTTGAGGTTTCGTAAATCTTACCAACATGTTTCTCTATGGTGTCTAGTTTAAGCTACAACCGCTTTTCCTTTTTATACTTCCAACTACAAATTGTACATCTGCATTCTACTGGCGGCTCACCTACAATTGGATTGTCCACGGGCTCAATGAATGGATACTTTGCTGCCCAATCAAATTTAAATCTCTTGGCCATCTCCCATTGACGATCAGTTTTTTCTTTCGATTTTCCTCTCCCTTTAGTGTTACTATTAATTGCACCATCATCATCACCGAAGTCGATTGATTCATCCTGGTACTAGTTATTTATTGGATATTCTTCGTCAAGGTCATCTTCATTAGAGATATCAGGTTCTGCAACTTCGTCACCAGATTTATTAGGCTCCCCAATTTGTTGATTAGACTCCTATGTAGGTTGAGATTGTACAGGTTCCTCTGATGATGTACCTTCCTCACTTTGACCAACACTGTTGCGTCTACCCCCGCCAAAGTATGAAGATATATTTCTGCATTTCGTTGGCCTCTCTTGGACATCTCCACCTTCATTAGTCCTCTTCCTGTTTAAATTTGACTGTGACATCTCCATCAAATTAAGGCTGCAATAAAATACTACGAACTCATAGTCGTAGTCATTCCAATTCGCTACCGATCGCAATTGTGAGCTCTAAGCTCAGAATCAACTGAATTATTATGCTACTAAGTACTAAATGAAAATCTCTCAAAGGCTCCTTCTTTCTGGCATGTTTCAATAATGAAACTCATATATCTTAAATAGACAACTACAAATAAACCATTTTCATATTAGCCATCAGATTTTGCTTCATAATCGGCATCGTCCATTTTGGCGAATGGGCTGACCGTTACATATGATAATAACTAATATTTAGCGAACCCCGCGTAATTTCAAGTAATCAAGTGGGCAAATAGGGCGGGAACTTGGGACCCCATTGCATGTGATGCATGGTGAATTGGGTCCTAGGACAAATAAAAATTTCACATAGGAAAATGGGAATTTGGCGAATGATGATCCTCGAAAGAGACACTCAATTTAATCCGTGGCGAATAAGAGTAAACAGTAAAGAGAAATATGGGCGAAGAACCCGACTACCAAACTGAAATTACGTAATAATAGTGGCGAACATTCCGACCACTATATGACCATTTTATAAAATCTGGGCGAATGATCTGACCTGTATTTGATTGTTTTATTCACCAATTTCTATCACTCGATCTTGATATATTCGCCAATTGGCGAATATTCGCCACTAAAAAAATCCCTGGTCTCTTTGGTGTCCTCAGTTACCTTTTGTTCTGCCTCCTTTGCTTGTTCGATGGACTTTTCTTCTACATTAGTAGGAATATCTTTGACAACTTCTGAGATGACCTCACGAATCTCAGGAAAATCAACTACTTGTTCTAGAACTGGTTCATCATCCATTAATTTTTGAGTAGCAACATTATTAGTGTCCATTTCTTCAATGCCCTTGTCCTTGGTGATCATGACATCTTCATCATGTGTAATTTCTTCTGCTGGATCCTTGTCAGTGATATCCTCAATAATCACTTCATCTTTTTCTAGGGTCAAGTCAATAGGATTAGACTTTCCTTGTTGCTCCTTAGTCACGGTTGATTGATTAGGAAAGAAAACCTTTATCTATATATCATCAGTTTCCATTTGTACTGCTTCTAGTTCACCAACCATGATCCTTAATGATCTTCTCTTTACAAGAATCTCTTGGAGTGTTCTTTCAATGCTTCTTTGATCTCTTGTACCGACAACTCAAGTATAGTGATTGATAGGGATCTTTCCCTGATTTGCTTCTTAGAAGTCATCACATACTTCCATCTTGCATCTATTTTCTTGTATAGCTTATCAGGTAGTCGGTTGCCAACTTCAACCGGAATAGTCCTGAATTTATGCAATGTAAACACAACTTCCTCCTCAATATTTAAAAAAACACACAAGATCATTTATGAAAGTCCAAAAGCATGAAAATATAGAAAGAATCCAAAACCATTGATATTTTTAATTGCACTCAAAGAATCTATGAAAAATGGAAAATGCCAATACAAAAAACATACACATTCATAAAATGTAGAAAACTCATACCAAATATTAATCATATAATTTAAAATCAAAGAACAAAAATTAAGTTAATTAGTTTATTATAAAAGTGCCAGATTTTATGTTTGGAGGAGGAACAACTAATTGAGATTAATTAATTATTACTTTATTAAAAGAAAGCAAGATATTATGTTTGGAGGAGGAACAGCTAACTGACATTAATTAATTACTTTATAGAGAGAGAGCGAGATTTTATCTTCGATGCAGGCCTAGAAGCTTCTCAAAGCCTCGTTTCCCTTCTCCTCTCTGTTTATATGACCTTTGTTCACTAGAGGTACAATCGGCAACGCAAATCTGTTCTGTTAACTACCGTTTTGGTTTTTATTTTTGTTTCTGAATTTACATTAACTCGGAGAATTATTTTTGAGGAGCTATTGTGTTCGATATCTGGAGATGGGTGTGGATTATTACAAAGTTTTGAAGGTAGGGCGAAGTGCTACGGACGATGATCTGAAGAAGGCGTACAGAAAATTGGCAATGAAATGGCATCCTGACAAGAATCCAAATAATAAGAAGGAAGCTGAGGCCAAATTTAAAGAGATATCTGAGGCTTATGAGGTTTGACATTTTAATTAATTTTTTTTTTGGTTTATATCTGAGTGATTATTCCTCATTCTATAAGAGATATGCTTCTCTTTCATTTCTCTGTTATCAAAGCGGGTTATGCGCTGAATTAGAACTCAATTTTATGTGCTTTTTGGGTAATTGGTAAATAGATCCGGTCTCGTAGATTTAATTAAATCCGCCCATTTCTTCATTTTGTATGAAATCCGTAATTGGCTATCTTAGTCTTACGCTTTTTGAGATTTTGGTTTTGTTTTTTCTAACCCTAAAATGGCATTTGAGTCGAAGCCATACTGAGTTTGCATTTAGACGCAATAATTTCGATCAGAGTCTTAATGAAGCATAAACCGATCAATGAGTAATGATTAGGGTTCTCTTTAGATTTACATCAACCCATCACGGAGATTTGAACAGTCATATGGCTTATTTAATGTGCCATGGGAGGAAGTGGGTATTCACAAAACCAGAAAATAGGCAGTGGAATGGAGAAGATTCTCATGGCTTTTATTCATAAGACTCGAAGCAAATAGTACTGCAACACATTTTGGCATTTTTTTTTTTGGATTTTTGTTTCTTAGTCTCTCAGATCGAACAAAACTATCAACAAAATGGATAAATCGATTTTCTTAAGTGAATTTGTGTATGGCTTGGATTTGTGAAGGGGGTTTCTGAAGTCGTTTTTTTGTATATGGAACATTTATTTTTTGTGAATATGGTCAATGATTTCATGACCCCTGCCTGCCTCTAAATTTATGGTAATTAGACTTTTGTAGGCTTTTTTAAATTGTTCATTTTACAGGTTTCTGTTTGTATTATATTTAACGGAATGAGCGTGCAATGAACGGAAGCCTTAGGAGGTGTTTGTCGAAGATTCGAAACAGAGAGATTTTTCTTAAATTTTTTTTCCGTGTTTTGGAAAAGCTAGCCAAGACTCCAAATGGGGTGCAAGCAATTTTTCGGGTCAAATTTAGAAGGGGATTGTTTACGCTTCCCTTGTCTTGTGCCTTAGCGGCGTGACTAAGCTTGGAAATAAGTGTAAATTTGCCAATTCATCCATGCCCAAATGTTGTATATACGTACATAAAACATTTGGCTTTTCCATAATAGAAATTAGCTCTGGCCTTACCAGCAGCGGAATTTCCGCAGCTTTGATGTGAAAATATTTTTATTAACTTTTGATGTCGGCTAAGACTTTAAAACTGAGTGTACTAATGTTGGTAATGAATCCACATTGTGTGCCTTTTCCTTATTTTGAAGTATAGTCTATGACCGTTTATAGTTTTGTGGCAGGCTGTGCCATTGTAGCTTGTTCTGTTGCAGATTTTTGAGCACTCATTTCCAGCTCTTTGTCATCCATGAATCTTGTATTTTTTTTTTTCGAATTTGTCATAATTCTGAGCTAAACATCTCTTGCTTATTTACAACAAGTTCAATGATCTTCCACACCTTGTCTTACTGGGGGTATTTGATCCCCTTTTTTAAAGTTCTTTGTGATCTCTGATTCTTGACAGTTTACTTTTTGAAGTCGTGTTAAGTCCGTTTATAATTTTAGTGGCATGTCTCTCATATTCTTTGGAGAAGTTGAAATATTTTCTATTAGTAGGATATCATTCTTTATTAGAAATACGTAAGCACTTTCCAGCACACAGCGATAAGTTAACTCTGGATGTTCACATTTTGATGTTTCAAATACCTGTAACTCAATTTAGTTCTTGTTCTTGCTTCCATAAAAATATAATACACTCACACCCCAATCAATGATGTGCATTGCTTTTTGAAATAATAAAAGAGTGCCTCAATTTATTTCACTGATAGTGGGTTTAACGTGCCCCCTCTTTTATCATCCATTTCCTAATTGCATTTAAATTACTGAATATCCCAAAGCTAATTTTCACATTAACATTTGTAAACTGCCATTTATTGCGTACCATGGCTGTTTTTGGACTTTGGTCATGCAATGATTGACATTTGAACGGTAATAAGATATGAAGGATAAAGATCCGTGAAAATATAGAAGTGGTTGCAAGCATTTCTCTTTATATCTCAATTTGTATAGTAACATTACAATGTGGTTTATTAACAGCAACCAGTCTTTTATCTTGCAGTTTTTCTGTCAGTCTTTGATTTTATTGTTTTTTATAAATTTAACTCATACTGTTATGTGTCCACTGTCTATGGATTCAGTTTTGTAGTAATTAAACTTACTCTTGTTTCATCACAAATTTAAGAGTAGTCTTGTAGCCATTGTATTTCTGTATTTCGTTTTCTTCAATTTAGCTTTATCACAAAAGTGGCATTCTTGTCCTAAGGCTTATGAATTTTGTATTATTTGTTTGTGCTTGCTTCTGAGGTTTGGTTTGCCTTTGATGACAGGTTTTAAGTGATCCTCAAAAGCGGGCAATTTATGATCAGTATGGTGAAGAAGGACTGAAAGGAGTTCCTCCACCTGAGGCTGGTGGCTCTGGTCCCTCCTATTATAATGGCAACGCCGGACCAAATGTGTTTAGATTTAACCCCAGGAATGCAGAAGATATATTTGCAGAGTTCTTTGGTGGTTCAAGCCCTTTTGGAGGAATGGGTGGCTTTAACAGCATGAATACAAGAGGATCAAGATTTCATGATGGAATGTTTGGAGGGTTTGGTGGCACTGAAAATGTTTTCAGATCCTTTGGTGATGCATCTGCTGCTGGACCTCGTAAGGCTGCACCGCTGGAAAACAAGTTGCCATGCACCTTGGAAGAGCTTTATAGTGGCTCTACAAGAAAAATGAAAATATCAAGAAATATTGTGGATGCCAGCGGGTAAGTTGTGTTTAAGTGAAATGTTATAGTTTTTTCTCATTTTTTAATACAGCATGTATTATTTTGGTACTAGTAGTCTAGTTGTCTAACTGAGGGTAAAAAAAAATTTAAAACAGGAAATCAATGCCAGTTGAAGAGATTTTAACTATTGAGGTTAAACCTGGATGGAAAAAAGGAACAAAGATTACATTTCCTGAAAAGGGCAATGAGCAGCCGGGTGTCCTTCCTGCAGATCTTGTCTTTGTGATTGATGAGAAGCCACACAGTGTTTACAAGAGGGAAGGAAATGATCTAGTAGTTACTCAGAAAATTTCCCTCGTAGAAGCACTCACAGGTTGCACGTTGAATTTGGTAACTTTGGATGGTAGGAATTTAACCATTCCTGTTACGGAAGTTATAAGTCCCGGCAGTGAAAAACTAATACCAAATGAAGGAATGCCCATCGGCAAAGAACATGGACGGAAAGGCAACCTACGTGTTAAGTTTGATATCAAATTCCCAACCAGGTTGACTGCTGAGCAGAAGTCAGGCTTAAAGAGGATTCTTGGGGGTTGAGCTTTCTTTCTGGAATGACAATCAATGCAACTAGATCTCTTAATTTCCTATATGGTTGAAGGAAATCTTGTTGGTTAAGAGATAGATTAAGGACTGGGTTCGAACCCACTGGTCCCACAAGGGTCATATTGGTTTGCAAATGCATGTATTATGGCACCCAATCTTGAAATTATACTCTTTGCTGGAGGATATAACCTATCCCTTAAAACTGTAATGATTGCAGAATATTTGTGCATCCAAACCAAATTGGTTTTATCATGAGATTGTAAATTAGTTGGATGAAATATTAATGCAATTTTTCTTAGAAAATTTTCAGGTTACCATGAATTGGCATTGTTGCTCGAGGATTTGAGCTTTGTTGCATTTTTATTGAGGAAGATCTTAAGTGTTTTTTATTGCCGGTTAGTTCTCTGTGAAAGACTATAATTGAGAATAGACATTTTTGTTTTTTAGAAGAATGAAATCATCTAATCTTTGTTCAGTCTTCACTTCAAAGCTCTTATTTTGTTACCGTGTGAACTGAATCAAAATGGTTTTAGGTCAAATTAAAATTGATTATTATAAACAACTTGTCTGTTGTTTGATTTGATATTTTATATTTACAGGAACTACAGGGGAAATAGCCTATTAAAAACTTATTACGGCAGTGGGCAGACCGGTTTGCTTTTTTGGATTTTTATAGTTGTCTGCTTTTATAGATGTGCCAAATAGTAAATACTAGCCAATTGTTTGAGGGGCATTAAAAAATCTATAGGGCAGCCTCAGTTTAATGCTTGATCTCTTCCCTTGGGCACAACATGGATGCGCGATGGAGTGGGATGAAGTGGATTGTATGTCAGATATGAGTGCAGAAGCCTTACATTGTGCACTGAATTTTACTATATTGTAGGGCTTGGGAATCCCACTCTTTCAAGGGGGGATCTTACACTGCCCACTGGGAAGACTAGTTAAGAGCACATTTGAGATGACATTATTAGCAGCAGAAGTGCTGAAGGCTAGGTTGGAAATAGTGGCTACATCGACAGGCTTGACAAATAATGCTCACTAGAGTGCACGACCAAAGAAGCCCTAATTTGGGCCCCTATGCGTTGGCTAAGACTGGAATTACCCGCCAAATTCCTCTAGTTTTGGCAAAGTTCATCATACTAAGAAGGACTTGACTTGTAGTGCTCATTGGAGCCCACGACCAAA
Organism: Chamaecyparis obtusa; assembly: GCA_027943335.1. Lineage (NCBI taxonomy): Eukaryota > Viridiplantae > Streptophyta > Pinopsida > Cupressales > Cupressaceae > Chamaecyparis > Chamaecyparis obtusa. The sequence continues at coordinate 577,666 of BSBK01002116.1, forward strand.
GAAGCCCAAATTTAGGCTTCTATGCATTGGCAAATACTGGTATAAACAAATAAATTCTTTCAGTTTTTACAATGTTCACCATGCTAGAAACTAAATCAAAATGATTCAGGTTAACATAGGGACTTTACGATATCACCTTTCAGGTTACATATCTAAAGGTGAAGTCAAAGATATTGCTTTCCATTAGATATTTTCTTATTCCACGGATATCTTTTTGCAGGTTTCATATCCTAAGGCAAACTCAAAGGTAGTTTATTCCTTTGAGCTTGCTTCTTTGCTTTTAGTTGTAATTGCATTCTATTTTAGATATCTTATAAGAAGTATTGTATTCCACGGATATCTTTTTGCATGTTACGTATCTTAAGGCTAAGTCAAAGTAGCTTATTCCCTTGAGCTTGCTTCTTTGCTTTTAGCAGACATTTTATTATTCATTCTTCTATTATTCTCTTGGATTATGAGTTGTCCATCTCCAGGATATAGAATGTCTCTGGGTTTAAGTATTTGGTTCGGGAAAACTGTGTTACCACCAAGACTAACCGTACATCATTAGGCACCCTTTAAATTAATTGGCTTTTGTGCAAATTTAATTGAAGTTGTTCAAACTACTTTAGGGGCTTGCCTATGCTTTAACTACTAGCATTAATAGTCCTCGATATGAACAATTTAGGATCTTTTGGTTTACCGACCATGATGTCTCCCTCATATAGTTCCCTTTAAAATCCTTATCAATGAAAATTTTGGGCATCTCTTGCAGCCTATAATATTGAAGGCAATTCAAAGATATTGTATACCTTTGGATATCTTCTTACAGGCTACATATCTGAAGGTTAAGTGAAAGTGATGCAGGGGCATCCTGCTGTCTGCCTAAATGGGAGCATTAAATCAGGGTACGACAATTTTTAATGATGGAGAAGAGTGGCAGCTAATAGAGTGCATGAAGAGGTTAATGAAACAACCAATTTTTATGAAACCATAAAGTAAATGAAGATGCAGAGTGCATGTAACGTAAAAGATAGACAAAAAGAAAGAATGAAACTAAAATAAGGAAACAATTACATTGTTGTTTGGAGCCAGCCTGGAGCCTATTTAGAGTAGTGGAGATGATGGGGAGGTGAACTAGTGGGTAGCAGCTGTGTAAGTCTTAAAAAGGAGAAAGTCTAAATGCATTGGGGGTAGGGAGTAAGAGAGGAGGAACGTGGGGAGGAAGAGGAGGAATGAGTTTTGTAGAGAAGTTTTTAAATTTTTTGATTTTTTGGGTGAAACAGGGTCTGTTGTAAAAACCATGATGGTTACAGGTCTGTGATCAGACCAAATCAGTTTTTGATTTCATTTTTATCGGTCTTAGAGGCTGCATTTGGTGTAATCTCGATCTTGAGAAGTTTATGTAATGTGATTTTGGAATTTGAATGAATAAATCAGGCATCCTTTTGGCAGATTTAAAGTATGTTCATAGCATCTCTGTTCCTTTTAATTGGTGTTACGAGAAAGGGTTTTGTGTGTTAATTTTCCATTGCATCAGAAAGGAATTGTATTACCAGGAGCTTGCTCAAGTCAGCTAGCTATGTTTGATGAATTTTTGCATATAATCAGAGTGCAAGCTCCATCTCATCTCATTTTTTATTGGAAAAAAGAGAGATCAATTACAATAGAGAGAGCTGTAAAGCAGCAACAAAATTTACAGAAATGAGCTGCAAAGCAGCAAAAGAACAGCAGCTGTTAGCAGCAAAAATAAGAAGTAATATGTTCACCAACAACCACTACCGCCTGCTGAAACAACTAGCAAGATATATCAATATCCAGCAACCAGTAACAACATATGGTTGGAAGGTGAGAGATACAATGGATTAAATATTTTCCCTTTTCATTATATACGGCCTTATCAAAGTTCTTGATAACTATATCTACTAGTCCACTTTTGTCTTAGCAGGGATTGCGACGAGATTACATCATTCAAAAGGCTGTTTTCCATTTGTAAATGTAAAATTTAGTCTCTCTATGGCTTTTGCAACATTTTTAGTAACAGGAATCTTGGACCAAGTGACATGAAGAAGACTGATTAGAGCGACACAAGTAAGGTAATGAGATGAGTTGCCTGTAGAGAGCCATTTTTTCTCAGATAGTTTAGTGGCATAAGGCGTGCATGGAAAATGTAGAAGCAATACACGTGTTGAAATCTATTGGCGTTTGAACATGATAGTGGTGGTATTCTACAAACAAAAGAGGCATTTTCGTTCATTCAAACATCCAAAATCTTTGCTTGACAATAGTTTGAGCTGTATAATTTATTGTGCCTAAAGATTCAAAAGGATATGAAGATGGCACAGAGAGTGGAACATTGAAGTAAGCATATTTTGATATTTTGTTTTGTCCCGACCTAGTTAAGGGTGCAACAGTCTAGTAAAATAAGCTATTTCATATTCCTCAAATTTAAAGGTCCGTTCAGAGGCGCTATTTGGCGATTGTACATTTTATTTCCAAAATTTGGAAATCTAATCTCTCTTGGAAAGATTACTGATATCTAGTATTGTCAAACATGCTATGGAAATTATTTATCTATTTATTGATAAAAACCTAATGCAAGTCATTGTTGATGATATTATCCAATATTGGTTCAAGAGAAGATGCAACTTGAATTAGTTTTATGAGTATTGTAAGATGTTGTTTGAGATGTGTCAATCGAGTGATCTATCTTCTTATTATTGATGTCAGAGAGATTTTACCATGAGATTTGAAATGGGTTTGGAGAAGCTAGACATAAAGAGAATGATTGGAACTTCAGTTCCATTATTGCCTTATACGTTCATAACCATTGCTAAGAATGCATTAAGGGTTACATTGCTCATTGGCTATATCAAGGATTAATAGATAGAGAGGGGGGAGGTTGGTAAATAATAGGTAGAGGGAGAGCTCGGGAGGGGATATGTATGTATGTAACATCCTAAGTTACATTCAAACAACAATAATTGAGGCTTTTTTGCAACATTTGACAACACCTTGAATGATTCATGTGAGATATCACATGGATAAATTGTCACATCTTTTTTGTTCACTAATACTTTGTTATGATTGTATTGATTTCATTGATGTTTGTATTTCATGTAAAGACAATGGAATAGTGGTTCAAAATGTATATGTGGAGTGATTTTATGTTATGATCCTAATATTGATTTGCATTATGTTGAATAATGGAAATGATTTTAGGCTAATTACATTTTATTTTTACCTAGTGGTTGCAGGGAGATCTTTCGAGGAGGGAGAGAAAGTATCATCAGATATGGAAGGTAAATATGATCATGGGTTTCAAGTTATTTGAGCTCTTAATTTTTAAGTATTGGCTAAATCAAGTTTGATGTTAAGATTAAAAATGTGGAGTTGGGTGCTAGGTTCCTATGTTGGTTAAACCTTAGATAGTTAAGTCAATAGAATTTTGCCTAGATTGGACTTATGACATCGACTTAAGTCTTTGTTCAACCAAGCTCAAATTATGAATTGAATTAATAAGATTTAATCTTAATTTTTAATTTAATGAATTTATTTTGTTATATAAGAAAATATATGAATACTGTGTACATAGTATGTATATGTAAATACATGTGCATTGTTAAAATAAATAGCACAAATGTGAACATACATAAACATAAGTATATTTATGTTAACTAAGGCTGGGGTTTCATGGAAGAGGGATTCCTAAAAAAAATAGAGCATGAGTTGCTTGTTACTTTTGAGGAATATTTTAAAGATGGTGGTGCCGTGAGTTTTGTAGTCCAATACAGCTTAAAATTTTAAACACTGAAATTTAAGGATGCTTCCATACTTTGTGCATAAAAAGTAAAAAAAATTTGAAATTAAATGTTTGACAAGTGGCAAAGAGCATTTAGAAGTTGGTGGGGCAATTTCTAGCCCCGCCCCTTTTTCACCTGCTTAAATATGCAATGCTAAAAAGTAGGAGCTCCTATATTCTTAAAGAACATAGAATAAAATAAAAGTCACAGCTACAATTATTTTAAACGAAATCACAGCTACATAGCAAAAGCATGAGTTTATGAGTTTATCTTTTTTCCTTGTCTTTTTCTTCCAGCGTAAAGGAAAAAAAAAAGTGTCTTGAATTACTTTGAAATTTTAAAAGATTCAACGAAGTTTTAAACTAGAAGAGTTATGAATGTCTTGCATGAAGCATAATGCTTAGCTTTGGAAGAATTCTTTATAATCTGTTGCTGCTCGTCGTGCATGACGCCTAGTTCTTAATTAATGGGAAAAAAATGTTTATATTCAGTTGTTGTTTGTGCATATTAGCTTATTACTTTGAGTTGGCTAAAGACCATGGCTGGGTTAATATATGTACAACTGTAATTCACCATTCTAATGGAAAGATTTAATTAAGCTTACAAGTCTGTCTTATATTTTTATTCTGGATAATAGCGGACAATGTTAGGGAATTGGAAAAAAGAGGAATTTTAATCCTTGAACCTGAGTACATTTACTGGTAAGAATAACTATGTCTGTAGAGGGTTATGTGGCAAGATGGTATGTAAGTGTGTATGGATGAAGAAGTGTAGAGACAATACATTCATGGTGGTATGAAACGTCCGTTTGTCCATTTAGCCCTTTATGTCCCCAAATTATTATCTTCCTAGTAAATGCTTAATGGTTAGCAAACTTATACTAGAAGATAATTTATTGTAGAAACTATAATCTGTAACCTAGTACATTAAACAAATAAGTACGATTGGTCAATATTATTGAATGATGATGACAAGAATGTCTAAATAAAAGTGTGAAGACAAATGTGAACTACATATCTGTTTCGCACCTCAAGTGATGAAAAAATTAGGACTAATTGAGTTATGAATCTTATTTAATTATGATCTTCATAATTAGAACAATGTCAACATTCTTTCAATTGAGAAGGACGAAAGCAAGATTGCATGTTCTTAACTATTGTTACTTATAACTAGAGGAGTCAAATGAGACCTACATGTGTGTGTTGTGTAACCCAAGCCGAGTAGGGTGCTGAACTTTATTACATGTCTAAATCGTGCTTGCATTTAAAAACCTTGGCCAAAGTGACATTATGTTATGCTAGTGTTAGTCAGTTCATTAGATCCACACCGGACTCAAATGACTTAACCTATCATAATGTTTACACCCCTGGGAAGGGGTGGGCCACTTCAAGTAGAAAGTTGCCCAGAGGATTAGTAGATTTATGGTTGGGTGGTAAAAATGCTCTAATGATATGTTTCCTTGTTGTTACACTTGGAAACACAAATAAACTATAATGGATTTATGGAAGCAAAATACCCATAGTAATCTCTAAACTTATCTTGTACTTCATAGATGAATTTAATTACATAGAGATGTTCAATGCAACATTATCTTTGCTTCATAACATCTTCCTATTTGTTTTAAGGTGCAAATTGCTCGATAAGTTTTAATTCAAGTAAAGAAAATAGATTAGAATGTTTCAATGTTTCCTTCTACAATCTTGTATGTTAGTATTGCATTCTTTAGTTCAGTACTTTAGTCTTGTTACATAGGTATTAGAGCATCAAGTTTAACACTGAACCTAGGGCTCACAACTAAGAAAATTTAGATTAGTAAGCTAAAACAAAAAAAAATTGGTATTGCCAAGATGCATATACATACAACTAAATGGGAAAGGGCTTGAGACCCAACTTATATCCAACTTAGGAAAGTGATGAACCAAAAATGTGATTAATCTTGTTGCTCCTTACTTCGACATGGAAACTTTTACAAAAGCAATAAAACAACTTAGGAGACAGATGAAAATGGACAACTTCAAGAAGAGAAGTAGTTAGTGCATCCATACTATCTCAGCTAAAACCAAAAAACCTAAAGCCACTACTGAAACCCAAATGGTAGGACACGTTGAGCTAGAGAAGCTAGTTGAGCATCAAACACCTACTCAATGTTACAAACTTGTACCATAATCTGACTTAGAAGAGAAAGAAGAGCCCATCACTAGAAATTATTAATAAAATATATCAAATTTTTTTTATGTTGTACGATGATCTTTAATTTGAGTTAAAAGGTATTATCTAGTAAGTGGAATTAGATAAATCTTTTTATTTCAGGAAACTTAAAGAAAAACCTTGGCATGAAAAACACACGAGACACGGTTGGCAAGTCTAGACCACTAGATACTCCAACGGAAAAACTTGATCAAATCATCTAGATGATGCAAGAGACCCAAGCTAGGCTTGGATATCTAAAGTGGCACGTAGGGAAACATGATGTAAATAGGGATGGGTAACAAGAGTCTCAGTCCAAAGACATAGATGACATAGTAGAACACACTAGTGATTATAGGGGAGATCAATCTCAAACCCAAACTCAAACTAGTAAAATGAAACACAGGGTAGATATTATATCAGGGGATGTGAAAAAGGTTAAACCACCCCAATATGATGGTCAAGTCTCAAGGGATGTTGTAGAGCCATGTTTGATTGGAATGGAGAAGTATTTTGAAATCTGCAACTGTATTAAGAACTAGAAAGTAGTATTGGGATCTTACCAACTGACAGGAGAAACTGCTAGTTGGTGGGAAAATAAGAGGATTGAGCTAGGCCTAAATTCAATTGATGTAACCTAAGACAAGTTTCTGGAAGTGCTTAGGCAAAGATGATTGCCTCAACTCTTTTATGAGAAAAATTTAATATAATTTCAAGACCTCAAACAAGGGGAACTCTTTGTAGATGAATACTTGGAGAGATTCAACTGACCACTTAAATATGTACCACAATTTTAGGCTTCACAACAAAAGTAACCCTCTATGTGGCATCCTTAGGCTCATACAATATAATCTTAGGAATCAACTAGTTATGGAAGCATAGAGCTAGGGTTGATTATTTTGCCAAAATAATAGAGTGCTTAGATGACCTAGGAAATAAGGTGTACCTACAAGGCATCTGTCATGAAGTCAAACTAAGACAACTCTCTGCTATATAGTTAAGGCAGAGTAAGAAGAAAGTTTGTTAACTATTTGTCATCAAAATGGAGGAGTTGAAAAAGTCTAAAGAAGTCAACTACCATAATGAAATATTTATATATGAGACAAGGAAATATACAGAAATAAAACTAGAGAGGAGATTTAACCAAAAAGAGTCTTTTGAGGATAAATATCCTTATCTTCAAGATTATCAGGATGTCTTTCCTAAAGAGCTACTAGGACTACCTCCCAAAAGGATTTTTTTTTTTCTCCATAGAATTAGTGCCAGGAGTTGAGCCAATATCAAAAGCTCCTTGTAGAATGACAATTGCGGAACTCTTGGAATTAAAAGCACAGTTGCAAGAGTTGTTGAACAAAGGGTTGATACGACCTAGTGTGTCGCCATGGGGGCACCTGTAATATTTTTCAAAAAGAAGAATGGTACCCTTCGCTTGTATATTGACTACAAAATGTTAAATAAAGTGAACATAAGAAACAAGTATCCTTTGCCACACATTGTGATCTATTTGATCAAATATGAGGGGTTGTAGTGTTCTCCAAAATAGATCCATGATCAAGATACCATCAATTAAGACTTAGAGACAAGGATATTCACAAGACAACATCCAAAATTCATTATGCACACTACGAGTTCACCGTGGTATCTTTTGGGCTTACCAATGCCTTAACTGCATTCATAAATATTTGGAAAAATTTGTACTAGAGTTCTTAGATGATATTTTGATATATTCTAGGATCGAGGACGAACATATGCAACATTTGCAAATAGTTCTACGAATTTCCAGGAACATCATTTGTATGGAAAATTGTCTAAATACACGTTCTTCCATAAAGAATTGCAATATTTGGGGCATTATATCTGCAAGAGGTATAGCAGTGAATTTGACCAAGATAGAAGCTATATCAAAGTGGTCAACCTCTAAAAATGTGCAGGAGGTAAGAAGTTTTATGGGCATGGTTGGGTATTATAGAAAGTTTGTAATGAACTTTTTGTGAATAACCCATCCTATCACTTCTCTTCAAGGAAAAGAGAACTGTTTTGAATGGTCCAAAAAATGCCAGAAAAACTCTGAACTTCTTAAAGAAAAGTTAACTTTAGCACTGATACTAAAGGAACCAGATACAAAGGGACATTTTAGGGTAGTAGTCGATGCCTTCAGGAAAGGACTAGACAACGTACTAATGTGGGAGGGGCAAGTGATTTCCTATGAATTACAAAAATTAAAGAACAATGAGTTGAACTATGCACCACATGACTTAGAAATGATTGCAATTGTTCACACTTTATAGAGGTGGCTTGACTATCTAATGGGAAAACCCTTTGAGCTTTGATCTGATCGTGAAGGGTTGAGATACATTTTCATGCAATCGAATCTTAATGCCTATCAGAGGAGGTGGTTGGAATTTATTTTTGACTATGACTGTGAGATTATTTATATTAAGGGAAAAGAAACGCGTGTGGCAGATGCTTTGATCCGTAGATGTCATACAACAATTATGGCTTTAGTTCATAGAGGTTTCAGGAACCGTGTGCTACAGTAGTTAGAGGGTGAAAAATATTATTAGCAAGTAAAAGAATCCCTTTAGATTAACCCACAAGACCATAGATACGATGATTTCAGATTTGAATTTAATGGTCTATTAAGATACGAATGCAGGATGTATGTGCCAGAATCTTCAGAATTGAGAAACCTAGTATGGAAAGAAGTGCATTTTGCACTATATTCCAGACATCGAGGAGTCACTAGACTCCTAGCTGATGTAAAACCCCTTTATTTTTGGAAATGCATGTAGAAGGATACTACAAGGTTTGTATCTATCTATTTTGAATGTTAGAGGGAAAAATAAAACACCAACACCTGATAGGAATGTTACAACTTCATGCCATGCCAAATTGGAAATGGAAGATAATCAAAATGGCAGTTTTTCAAGGATTTCCAATTTCCAGAAATAAACATAATTCTATTCTAGTAGTGTTTGATAGGCATACTAAGGTAGTCCACTTCATTCTTAGAAACTTAACTGATGGAGCATCCAATATAGCTCACAAGTTTGTACAAGAAATATTTACACTGCACGGGGTACTTGAAAATATAATTTTAGATAGGGATACTAGGATGACATCTAGATTCTAGAAAATTCTATTTGGTACTCAACTAAACATTATCTTAGCCTATCATCTAGAAATAGATAGCTAGACAGAAAGGGTCAATCAAACTCTAGAAGATCTTTTGAGAATGTATTGTATGGATCAACATGACAAGTAGGAAGATTATTGACCCCTAGTCAAATTTTCTTATAAGAATTTTTATTAGTCACCCACAAAAATGACACCATTTGAGGCACTACATGGAAGGAGGTGCAAAACATTTATTAGTTGGAATAAGATAGGATAGCCCTCAAACTTGAAATGCTTTCAAAAATGAAAGAGCAAGTTAAGTTGATCCAACAATGATTAGAAAAATCTAACGATCGATAGAAAATCTATGTAGATGCAGAGTAAACACCCAAACAATTTGACGTGAGAGAAAATACTCTTGTGAGTTAAACCTCATAAAAGTGTTATCAAATTTGGAAAGTCCACAAAACTAGCACCCAGATATGTAGGATCTTTTGAGGTCCTGGAAATCATCAACCCAGTTGCCTACAAGATTTCTCTACCTCTAGTTCTTTCCCAGTTGCATGATGGATTTTATGTTTCATACCTTAAAAATTATGTATTAGATTTTTTCATATGATAGATTGGGATTCATTACAGGTACAAGACCCAGGACTGGTCATGATCAAGCCTATCAGAGTACTTGAGATACATAAGCCTCTCTTATGTAATAGAGAAGTCAAACAATGCAAGACCCAATGGGACCAGTATACTGAGGTTGTGTGCAACCTGGGAGGAATATTATGAAATCCACCAGAAGTTTCCTCATTTGTTTAATGTTTTTAACAGTTGAACTATTTCCAATGTATGGATCAACGCAATTTAATATTGATGTAAATGTTATAAACTCCAATCATCAAGGATGATCATTCACAAGGGGAAGGATATGTCACATCCCTCTTGTTCACTGATACTTTGTTACGATTGTATTAATTTCATAGATGTTTGTATTTCATGTAAAGGCGGTGAAACAATGGTTTACAATGTATATGTGGAAAGATTTAATGTTATGATCATAAATTTGATATGCAATTAGATATATTGCACATGTTGAATAATGGAAATTTGGGCTAACTACATTTCTTTGACCTAGTGGTTGCAAGGAGATCATCATCCTCTAAGGAGGGAGGGAAAGTATCATCAGATATGGGAGGTAAACATGATCATGGGTTTCAAGCTATCTGAGCTCCTAATTTATAAGTATTGGCTAAGTCAAGTTTGATGTTAAGCCTATAAATGTGGAGTTGTGTACTAAGATTCTATGTTGGTCAAACCCTAGGGTTTTTGCTAGAATGAACTTATGACATTGACTTAAGCCTTTGTTCAACCTAGCTCAAATTATGAATTGAATTAACAACCATTCCATATTTAATCTTAATTTTTCATTTAATAATTTTTTTTTTTATATATAAGAAAATATATGAATATTGTATACATAATATGTATAAACACATTCTTAAATATGTAAATATGTTTCCATTATTAAAATAAATAGCACAAATGTGAACATACATAAACATAATTATATGTGTGTTAACTAAGAGAGGAGCTCTTTTACAACGCTTAGTAGTATAAAATAAATATATGGGATAATACATAACTTACTATATTCTTAAATGATATTACATACTGGTAAGACATGAGTGGCCTTATAAGTTACCAACCACTTGAAAATTAAGGTGGTGCCAGAGGATATTTATTAAGCCACATAACGTAGCATGGGGAAGATATTTATTCAACAATATGGAAATAAAATCAAAGCAAAAAGAAATAAATGAAATTTATTTTTAAATTCTATGAAACACAATTGATATTAGGATAGGAATGAAATTATGGAGATGGATATTTGGTATCACATCTCAACTAGTAATCGTCATTGGAATGAAAGGAAACACACAAATGAAATAAAAGGGGCTTAGCCATTGTAGGATTGAAACAAATTTTAATAAAACCTTGAAGTGTAGATATTATATATGTTGCGAGAAGCTTACAATAGGATGCTTCTTCTTTGGCATTATGCAAATTGGATTCTTTATTTTCACATAAGGAAACTTTAAATTGGGAACAAGATTGATACGGAACCCCATCTAGGGAGCTCGTGGAAAGGATACCATTCTCCATACATAGTCTCTGCAATTACTTTAAATGACATCACAACTATAGAGCACATAGATGAGTTTATCTCTCGTTTTCCTTGTCTTCTTCCAACATAAAGACAAAAAAGTTTGTCTTGAATTACTTAAAATTTCAAAAGATTGCTGTAGAGTTTTAAACTAGAAGAGTTATGAATATGTATTGTAGAATTGTTTATAATGTGTTGTTGTTTTTGCATGAGGCTTAGTTCTTTATTCATGGAAAAATAATGTTCATATTCAGCTATTGTTTATGCATATGCAACATATTCATTATTATCAGAACTCTGTTTTGAGTTGGCTAAATCTTATGGTTGGTTTAATATATGTACAACTATAATTAATCATGCTAATGGAAAGAATTAATTAAATTTACATGTTTGTGTTAAACATTTATGTATTTCTATTCTGGATAACATTGGGTAATGTTAGGGAATTGGAATCATGAAATGAAGAAATATTTTAATCCTTGAATTTGAATACATTTATTGGTAAAAATGACCAGGTGTGTAGAGGGTTATGTGGAAAGATGGTATGTAAGTGTATGTATGAGAAGTGCAGAGACAACACATTCATGAGGGCAAGAAATGTCCATTTAGCTCTTTACGTACCATGCTTATTATCTTCCTAGGAAATGTCTAATGGTTAGAAAACCTATACCATAAGATAGCTTATTGTGGAAATTGTAATCTACAACTCAATGCATTAAACAACCAAATATGGCTGGTCAATATTACTGAATGATAATGACAAGCATGTCTAAATAAATGTGTGAATAAAATATTTGTTCCATACCTGAAGTGATGAAAAGATTAGGACTAATCGAGTCATGAACTTATTTAGTTGTGAACTTCATAATTAGAACAATGTGAACATTCTCTCAATTATGTGAATAGAATATTTATTTGATACCTCAAGTGATGAAAAGATTAGGACTAATTGAGTCATGAACTTATTTAGTTATGAGCTTCATAAATAGAACAATGTGAACATTCTCTCAATTATGTGAGTAGAATATTTGTTTGATACCTCAAGTGATGAAAAGATTAGGACTAATTGAGTCATGAACTTATTTAGTTATGAACTTCATAAATAGAACAATGTGAACATTCTCTCATAATTAGAACAATGTGAACATTCTCTCAATTGACAAGGATGGAAGAAGGATTGCATGTTCTTAACTGTGGTTACTTATAATCAGAAGAGTCAAACAAGACCTACATGTGTTGTGTAACCCAAGCTGAGTAGGGTGATGAACTTAGTTGCATGTCTAAATTGTGCTTGCAACTAGAAACCTTGGCCAAGGTGACACTATGTTATGCTAGTGTTAGTCAGTTCATTTAATCTAGATACATTGATTAGTCAGAGGTCATACTAGATAGGATTAGCTATAGTATATGCTCAACTAGATTTGTGTAGGAATAAAACACCAATCTCAAATGGCTTAACCTATCATCATGTTTGCACCTTTGCAAAGGATCAAATAAATTTGACTAGAAAATTGTGGGGGGATTAGTAGATTTTTGGTTGGGTGATAAAAATGCCTTGATGATATTTTCCCTCATTACACTTGGAAGCACAAAGAAATCATAATGGATTTATGGAAGCAAAACACCCCTAATAATCTCTAAAGCTTCTCTTGTACTTTATAGATGAAGTTATTTACATAGAGATGTTAAATGCAACATTATATTTCCTTTATAGTAGCTTCTTATTTGTTTTAAGATGCAAATTGCTTGATGAGCTTTAATTCAAGTAAAAAAAAAGATGAGAATGTTTCAATGTTTCTTGTGCAATCTTGTATGTTAGTATTGCATTCTTTAGTTCAACAAATAGTCTTGTTACATAAATTGTAAGAGGTTCATTTTGGAGGCTAGTGACACTAGAGGATTGAGGATTTCCACCATCTCAAGTTAACTTCTTTCTTTGAGATTGTGCTTTGCATTAGAAGTGTTTTTGGGTTAAGTTTCCTTTTTTTCCCTTTAGATTTTTATTTTTTATGCTAACAATTTTTGAAATTCTTATATTGTGAAGATTGTTTGAAGATAAGTTGTATATTTGGTGTTCATGAGTTCAATATGAATTATTGTCCAATGACCTTTAGAGTATATGATCAAGAACTATACCCTTTCGTGGTCATCAAACAATGATAGAGCTCTATTGTATCTCTTAGTGATTGTTGTTGAATAATTCAAGATTTTATGATTCAAGAGCTCGAGATTGAAAACTTAAGAACACATCTCAAAGCTACACCTTTATGAGGGCCAAGAGAAAAATTGATGGAGCCTTTCTTGGTTAAGGATTTGCTTCTTCAAGAGAATATCTTCTTAAAATGTGCATCCATGTTATGTAATTATCAAATTTTGTTGTGTACAACTTAAGGGGGGTGATAATTTATTTTCCAGAACAATTTAATAAGGGGGAATGTTGACATATTACATACTTTTCAACATGGTTATGTAGGCAATTGCAGTTATACAATCTATGCAATTTTTCTAATTGTAATTCTCTTCTATATATTTTGTTGTTCATTAATCAATAAAGTCAATCACTTAAGGATTATACTATTTTAGATCTCATGCACATGTTGAGAGTGTTTTGAAACATATTAGATTAGAGAGATATATAAGGTTCAACCTTGAAGGTTTGCTTGACATTTTTGAGTTGGTACTTGGTTCTTGTTTAGGAGATTGGTCTCTTATAGGTTGGTGCCTACAAATTTTATTGGGGATTGGTGTTTCCCTCATATATTGTAGTTCTTGACTCTTGAGGATTGGTGCCTACAAAATATGACAATTTCTTTATTTTCTTTTACAGGTTGGAAGTGGGCAGTATATCCAAGCAACTATTCTCGTTGTGGTTTTATCCTTTTAGGTTTCCACATAAACATGGTATTCTATTGAGTTGATGCATGTTTATCTTGATTTTAATAATTCTTGTGATGGTTTGAGTTATCAATGGTAATTAATGTTGAATTAAGATAAATTTGGCATATTTTGATGCACCCTCCTCCTATGTATAACATGGTGTACTTCTAGTTAGAGTTGAGTCGAGGTGTGAAGGAGACAATTAGAAGGAGTTTCCTATAGATGATTTTTAGAGGAAAAGATTGAATACTTTACATGTTGGACAATTTTCAATCCTTAAAGTTGTGGCAAGGGGTGGACAACAAACAAAAAAGCTTAGGATCCACCAACTTGGATTTCTAAACGAGGCTATTTGTCATAAGAGACAACTTGAAATGGAATTTGAATTGCTACTAGGACATTCAATTTAAGTTACTGTGATATCATAGGTCATTAAATAGTTGGATTTCTTTTTAGCAAATGCTTTACCTTGAGGTTTTTAATGATTTTGAGAGTTTTCCATCTTGTTGGACTAAGCAGTTCTACTAGATGGAAGAGGTAGCGAAACTTAGGGGCGTGACTCAAGATTTCATCAAAGTAGGACAACATATTAGAAGTTATTTGGCAAGTAGACCAAATGGAATTAAAAGAGGCAAACCCATGGGTTTTCAAAAGGGAGCAAGAAGTAGTTCATATTTCCAATTGATTATAGTCCAAGATCATTTGAGAGTAGCAAATTAAATAAATTGTGGAACTAAGCACATTCTAAGGGAATTCTCCATCTAAAACCTTGACAATCCACTTTGACAACATAAACTTTATCATGTATATCATTTTTTTTTCCTTGAACACAAATTGGGTTAGAGTTCATACTTTGAAACTATTTACGGAGCCAATGTTGAACCTTAAAAGGATTGTTTTTATTAATGTTATCTTTATTGACATTTTGTAGTGAATATAAGACAAAGACATGCATATTAGTGTAAAAGTTCTTTTTAGTGATAGTATGTATTAATTGGCATTTTTTCTTCTACCTTGATGATTTGAATGTGTTTTATAGTTTAAACTTTTGCTTCAATTTGATTATTCTTCCTTTATAGAATTTATGAGCAAATGAATTTTAATTATGAAGAATAGACTAATCACCATGATGTAATGACTTCAATTTACAAGACTTTTCAAAATATGAATTTATGTTATTATTGTCATTTTTTTTGTGATTGAATTGTCATTTTTTTAATTTCCTAATGTTTTAAAGAAGAATTTAAAAATTTGATGATATTTTCTATTTATTTATCAAACATTTTTAAAAAATAATAGAAAATTAAATTTAGGATTTTAATTAAATTGATTATTTTAAAAAAAGAAAGGACATTCCTTTTTAAGTTAAATTTGCTACTAATTTATAATAACTTTAAATAAACTTATCATGTCCTCTTACACACAAACTTATGAAAATAATAAATATTTATTAATTGAAGAATTTGTTTTCTAAATCACTTTAGTTATGATTTATTTATTAAATGTTATTTATTATTCAAATATTTGACATTTCTTTTCATTCGATTATCTTTTTGTTATTATGACTAACACATTTTTCATTGTCTTTTATTAATAATTATTTTAATTTTAATTAAATAATTTTATTGTTAATAAGCTAATATCATTTTGTTTTATCTTTCAAAAAATGAATTATTGAATTATTATAATTATGAATTTTCGTCCGCTTCAAAAATTTAGTTAAATAAAAAATAATTATTTAGTTAGTATATTAATTTTTATTTTCTTTCAAATCAATTAAATAGATTTTAATTATTTAATTAATATGCTAATTTTTCATTTTCTTTTAATTTTTTTAAAATGAAAGGGGTAAAAATTTATTAATCAGAAAGAATCAATACAAACCAAGAGAAACTACAAGCCCAACAAAGAGTCAACAAAAATTAGGAGAACATCCAATCAAAATAAGCACCAAGATGAGCCTCTATTTAACTTGTCAAATCTTCCATGACTGACTTATCTAAATTTTAAAAATAATATGATGGAAACAACCCCTAATCACTAACATCCACCCCTTTGTTTGTTAAGAAGCCCATTTGACCAAACAATCTACCACTTTATTCTACTCTTGAGGAATGTGATAAAAAGAAATAGAATCCAAAGAGTCCCTTAGATTGAGAATTTGTTCGGCTAATAAGGCCAACTATCATTTCACTCCATTTAGTCTTGAATTTGATTCACAAATGATCTTTCACTAGTATAAGGTATAACCTCTTTCTAAATTATATAGAATAGTAAGAGCTTCCATGTAATTATTAGTTTGTTCTTCTTTACACACAAAATAACCTTGTAACTATATTTTCAATACCTCTAGTTCTAACATGCCCAATACTTCTCTTGGAAGAGTCATTCATATTGATCTTCAAAATTCCATGAGGTGGGGGAGACCAATGAATATCTCTCTAAATCTTCTTTTTGGCATACCGACATATCCTTGATAAGGAATACCCTGAGTTTCAACTAGTTAATTCCAAATTGTGTTATAGCCAAATCACCAAGGTCCACAAAAATTGAAAGATCACACTTTATAGATAAGGTATGCTAAATTACACAATTGATCCTCTATCAAAGACAAGCCTTATTTTTCTATCTTTAAAAATATTGTGATTTGTTTCCAAACAAAGTTTCCAAATAATGAAATGTGTCCGATATCCCAAGCAACATGAAAAAAGAAGTCTTAGTTGGGGTTTTTCCTAGACTACCCCAAACTCAACTAGGGAAGTGACATGAACACATGATTGATTACAAGCCCTCTACCTAAAGTGTCAAATCTCTCTAAAAAAGGATCATTGAAAGAAAATATTGTCTATCATTCAACACTATTATTGCATAGAACACATATAGGACCTTGAAATTCTCTCTTCTATAAATTCTACTAAGCGAGGAATTTGTTTGAACAACCATCCATAAAAAGTTTCATTTAGGCCAAGAAAAATTACTCCAGACATATATTCCACCAAGGAATGTCAACTCTACCATAAACTTGTTGATATCCCGAGGTAATAAAAAACTTTCCTTTTAAATATGAACCCCATGCAAGAACATCCCTTACCACCAAAGAATCACACACTCTACCTGTTAGAATCATGGAAAGCTCCTAATGAGATTCATCTAAGTCCCTTGGAAGCCACTCATGAGGTAATTACATCTATACATGTAGTCCAAGACGTAAATTGTTTTGAAGTCCTCAAATTTTCTCCATCCAACATCAAGAAAACTAATACATACAAGTTGCAAATGTGGGTACATTGAAATGATATGAGGGTGAACATCCCACAAGTTGTACTAGAAAAGAGCCTTAGAGCCCCTATGACATATCCAAAATAATCCCTACTTAATTAATTTAACATCCTTGTTAAGTGTTCTCTAGATCATAGAACCCTTACCTGGAGGCTAAACTATGTGAGATCTTTACAATCCAACCCCTCAAATACTTCGTAGTAAGTATCATTGCTCAACCCAATCTTGATTAATGTACCACCTTAAATAAAGCTTGGTGGTCGAAATGTGACTAGTAAGGCAAGCATGTCAAATACTAAGACCACCTTCTTGCTTCAGCTTGTAGACATATTCCTATTTAATCAAACTCTACTTTGTATAAAGTAGTTACCAACCCATAAAAATTGGCAAAAGAGAGCATGTTTTTTTAATGAAGCTTATAGGAGAAGGTTAGAAAAAAACACATGTGGATTGGAAGGGTCTGAACAAATGACTTCAATAGTGTCACTCTCCCAACATTCGAGAGCCATCTAAAAGTCAAATGGAAAACCTTACTATGAAAATTATCCAACATGTTGGTTCATCCAATTGATTACTTGAATCATTCTAGATATTTTTCAATTGCTCAAAGTTAAAGGCTCCTTGATAGTGGCCAACAAATAGGAATAATACAAAATTTATTTCCTATGCACTTTGGGTTTTGATAGACTAGGAAGGGTGATCCCATACAATATCAGGAACATGATAAGAAATATGAGTATGAAAATACTTAAATCTACCAATGGAATCAATTATTTTTTCTTTAATACCCTGTTTACAATGCATTAAATCGGTCAAATAAATCTTAGGACCAATATTATTTTTAAATTATTGGATAAAAGCATTAGAAAGCTTTTTAAATGAAATAATAGAATAAGAAAGCACACAACAATATCATTGCAATGTTTTATCTTGAAAGGTTCTAGTAAACAATTTAGCCATGAATCTATGGTCATGAGAGAAATCACTACACAATGTTTGAAAGGTTTTGACATGGGTCAAAGGATCACCTTTACCATTATAAGTCTCTAGGTGAGGAATTTACATGTATTGAGGAATAACAACACAAATGATATTCAAGGACAAGAACTAGCAATATCACAAGTAGGAATGTTGAACTTGGATTGGGTCATGGAAACAATTTGTTGTTGTAAGGAAGATAGTTTGAGCCAAGCTACTAATAGTAGAATCAATAGAAAGAATGGTAGGAGATATGTGTGAAATGGTTGGAAGATTATAAAAAATGGAAGGAACAATGGAGTATGAAAAAGGAAAACTATTGTCAGTGGGAATTAATGAAGGTAAAGAAACACATGGAACACTTGAAGGAATAGTGGTAACAATAGGATTAGGAATGCTAACATGTGTAGGATTGATATTTTGAATGGAAGTAGTGATAATGGTTGGAGCATAAGTGGACACACTAGAAATGGAGGTAGAAATAGGCATAAAGGTCTCAACATTAGTGGTCGGTGGAATGAAACCTAGCTCTAGAGCACAATATATAATAGGCTTGACATTTTTATTAATGAGATGAGAGATAATAGGCAATATATTAACACCATGATCATCATTATGAATTATCTTCCTCAAACCCTCTACAATAGATATGACCTCAAGATTAGAATTTTCTTGTCCTAACCATTACTCAAATTTTTCTAAGTCATGGGAAAGTTTTTAGACTTGCAGAGGAACTCTTAAGTCCTAATCTTCATCATGAGAAGAGTGAGAAGATTTATTCTCAATAATAGGATTAATGTCATTGGCAATCATGTTAGTCTTATCAAGATTCCTAGGGAAAATAGAGGACTCAAGATCAAAGGAATCCATAAGTCTAAGGCTTCTCCTAACCAGAATGTTATAATTAGGACTCAAGATAATAACACTCATGCACAAGACAATGAAAAATAGATATATCTAATGTAAATATAAAATTTGAAATAGATATGCAATTTAACTTAAGAAAAATAGAAAATTTAATGAAAAATACATCTAACCATCAAGTATAAAAAGATCTAATGTAAAGCATGAAAAGTCAATCTAGATATGAAAAGAGGATCTAACTATCAAAATTATAAGTATGTAAGAAGATTCAAGTTCACCAAAAGTGTACAATGGGAAAAGGGAAGCAATTCAAATAGATAAATCACTACTTTCCATGAATTTCACATTTCAAAAGGAAGATGCACCACTAGGTTCAAGAGGAGACTCAAATGCTACGTGGGACAATGATCCTTCTCTAAAATATGTAATGATGAAAATAGAAATGATGCAATACAAATGACAAATTAGACAAGTTAATAAAAAATAACAGATTGATACAAACTAATAGTGAACATAAATGTATAAAAATGGAAACTAGAGCACATATTTGATCTATGTGTGAAATCCGAGTTGAAATGTCAGGGACAACATGTCAATGGAGTTCTAAACCTAGTGATTTTGGTTGAATTTTTTTTGGATCCTCTGACTATGTTTAATTTTCCAAGATTTTGTCTAACGACTTTGTAACTTATTCCTACACACAGAAAAATGGGGAAAATATTATCTAAAGGAGATCGCCTTGGTCAACTTAACCCTTGTTTAGAAATCAACCTTGAAAATGGAAAGAAATTACATAAAGGAAAGTATGTAAAAAGGTACAAATTAGATTCACCATGATAAACCCTCATGGACGGAGGTATAAATTGCTCATACCCATGAAGATTCCTGAATGTACTTGAACTCCAAAGAGTTGACCTTGGAACATGATGTAGAATCAAGGATGCCCTCACATGTGCATATATCTATGAATGCCACCCCTAGATCATGAATGTAGATATGCTTGATAATCACTTTTAATGAAGGTGAGAGAATGTGAATGGAAGGAAGGATCTTCTTGCTTGATTAAGAATTCCTCTACTTGGCCATCATGAGAGATAAAATTGCTTAAATTAGAGAAGATTACCTTTGACTTGAATGATCTTGAAGAATTGGAGACTTGGTGATCTTGATCTTGGATGCTTTCCTTCAAATCTTGAATCCAATTACTCAATTTCTCTTGATTGCTTGAAATTCTTGATAGCTTAATTGCAAATGCTTGAGTAGAGTTATCATATGAAAATTGAGGAGAGATTGGGGGTTTTTATACTGAATCCATCATTTCACGATTCAAAAATAATCTAGGCCAACCATGAAGTCAAACCTCCCACTAATACCCCGACATCAGGCCTCAAGCTAACTTTGGGCCCCAATCCTCGAAGACATAACACCATTGACATTTTGTACCCTAGAGAATGAGCCAAAATTTGAATGGGATGTCAGGATAGGTGAAAAGAGTCAAGGGGAAGAGGAACACATTGTCAGGATCAAGCATAACAGGTATTTAGACCTCAAAATCATAAAAATAGGGTCTAATAGGTCCTAATAAAGCATCTAATAATGGGTGCTAACTTTTTAGGATCACACACACACAAATTTCTACCCATACTGATGCCATCCAAATCTCTTCACCCCATCATATAAATATTTAGCATGACACAACTTTCTACCCATATCATCAAAATCTCAATGATCACTATATTGCATTTTGTATCTGATGCATAACATGTTGTGATGCAACTTAGTAAAATCTCATGAAGGTTCAAGTATTTTCCATAGGGAAAACGTGGTACAAATAGAATATTTTTCTTCCACCTTTTATCTCAATATGATTTCTTCTCTCTAATTTGGCTTTCATTCTACTAATGATATGATTGCTAAAGTGGGGAAAAATGTAACATCGTAAATTGCACCTTGAGCAATCCTTTATCGCATAGCACCTCCTCTTTAGCTGAAATCAAATTTCCACCTAAGCCTCCATCTCACCTCGCTTACCTTGTCATCTCTTTTTATTCTTTGACCATGTGGATTTTTTTATTCAAGACACATACAAGCCATAAAAATATCTGTGTATAATGCACTTGTCATATGACTTTGCAAACAAAAGGTGGTTGTTGGGATTTTATGCTTTCTATTTTGACAGTGTATTACCTTCTACAGGAAGACACTGATGTCACTTGGGTTGTTAAAAGATTCATTTTGGCCTCATTTTTTCCACTTTGGACAACTTGGTCTTTTTTATTAGTTTTCTTGATCATTTGAATTATTTTTTGAGCATCTTTGTAGCTCCTTGGTGATTTTATACCCTTTTGTTCATCTCACTTTTTTGGCTTTGTTATCTCTATTGCATTCAATTTCTGACCTTCAATGCACCAAACTCTAACTTCTTAGATTTGAAGGGGATTTATCTCACACCTTACACTTTCTCATTTGTATTTGATTTAAAACATATCAATAGTTCTTAATCGCTATCTATTTTCATTTACTATTTTAATGGATTACCATTTATCATACATTGTATCTTGGTTATCCCTAGAGGTGGAGATACCAAAAAAGGGGTTTGACTTAGTAGGCCTCTTAAACAAATAGCTTGTCACTTTCCTTGGCTTTTGTGTGTTTGTTCAATGAGTGGAGTGGAGTAGCATTTTAAGAGTTTTCTTCAAGGGGGTTAAGAGATATCTTTCTCATTCCCTTGCATTCAAATAGTTGATTTCTACTTAGTATTATACTCTCTATTGTTTACATTTATCGCATTCTAATTTTGTTTATTGGGTTATTATTCTTGTACTTTTATTCTACAAGTATTTGTACCCAATTTATACAAGATGCATGCACATCGTGTTGTCTTTCTAAATCTACATTGTAGTCCTAGAATCACATAGGCATCTAGGGCACTAAGCTAACAAAGCCTATGAGTTGTTCTTGACTAGATGATCTTACATTTGTAGTGGATTGAATATTTTTATCATTTAGTATCGTAAAGTTATTTATAATTCATAGTAGATTTTTATTTCATTTATTCAATTCATCTCCCTAGCTCACCAGAGCACTAGTAGACGTAATGTGGTGTTGGGACGATTCATCCCTTTAGGTTTTATCGATCTCAAGGGTGGGAAATTTCCTTCTCTACAAATAGTTATTAAGAGATAACTTTAACTCACCTATCTTCCTCAAATATCCACCATTGTAGACACTTAAATATTCTCATCATTAAAAGACCAAATTTATTATCTTTATTCCTCTATTGTCATCATCATGAAAATTAAAATAAATCCTAATTGTTTGTTTATGTTGAACACACCCACAGATTAGGGGGGGGGGAGGGGGGTTGAATGATTCTTTAAACAAATTTATTTTCAACTTGAACATCTAATCATATTAACCAATTGTAGAACTAAAAATAAATATGCTTCACAACAATCTACACAAATACACCAAGATTTTTTATGTGGAAAACCCATTGAAATAAAAAACAAAATGAGGGTTATCTTGTAATATATATGAACAAGTGTTACAATTAATTTTAAGGATCACTACCTACAAAGTTTTTGGTCCAAATTATGAGTCATATTTTAATTTTGTAGAGTCAGATTTAATCCACAACAATAATATATTGTTCGTGCATTAAATGTGGAATAAATTGGTTTATGCATGTTTCAAAAAGTGTGGATGACATGGACTTCTTGGTCCAAATATGAGAGTCTCAATCAAGGACATTAGTGCGGTGTGTAGACATCTAAGCAATGCTTTGTATTCTCATACAAACTAAAATAGAAAAGACTTAGAATCTGGAAAAAAATCCAACTTTGTTCTTCAGATAATCTTCAAAAATCAAAAGTCTGGAATATAATAAAAGATATTGAATAACATAAATGAATTATATAGAACATAAGAAAACCCTCATGCATTTTAATACCTCCAATAAACCTAAACACACAAAAGAGGGAAAATGTTTGAGGGTGTTTAGAAACTTGTCTTAGTCAAGTGCCATTTTGGTGTTTCCACCTCCACACCAGCCCAATAGATAGATCAAAAGAAATATACACAAAATGATTTGATAGAAAGGGGATGTGATAGATCCCAACATGCTCAAAGACACAAGAGAGATAGATTGATATTACCGGATAGGCTTGAGAAAGCCAAGAGAGCTATGTATATTTCTATGAGAGATAGTTGTAGCAAGTTAAAGACCATTGTAGGGAATGAGGGATAACAATAGAATTCAAGATTTTTCAAGAAAGAGCTAAGAGAACCAAGAGAAACTAAATGGATGGAAAATAAGATGGATTCAAAAGAAAGAAGAGGGAAAAAGAGGTTTCCAAGTTATTTTAGAATATTCCAATCCATTTCCACCAACCAAGGTAGGTGATAAGTGTCAAAATATTCATAAGCGACATTTGAATGTTTAGGATGTTGTAGGATGCATACACAACATGGAGACATTCATGTGACATGCTAGTGTCCAAGGAAATCATGCTAAAAAATGAAAAGAAATAAGAGAAATACATGGTTAATACAAATATAATTCTAA
Source organism: Chamaecyparis obtusa (assembly GCA_027943335.1). Lineage (NCBI taxonomy): Eukaryota > Viridiplantae > Streptophyta > Pinopsida > Cupressales > Cupressaceae > Chamaecyparis > Chamaecyparis obtusa. The sequence continues at coordinate 601,478 of BSBK01002116.1, forward strand.
AAGATAGCTACAAAAAATGACCTTGAGCATCTTGAGAGGGAAAAGGTTGATGCAAGGGCTAAAATGGACCTACTGAAATGGTATGAGAATGGACACTAAAGTGGATAGAAAAGTGTAGGTTAAATTTCAAAAGAGGTATGCAATTTTTGACTCTATAATTACCAAATAAACCATGCACATATCATACTTATGGATTGTCTTATTGTCCTCTTGTGTCATGAATACATTTGTATCAAACTATCTCTCAAATATGTTGTTCTCACACTATTTGGAAGCCTCTTCAACTATATTGATCCTTCTATTCTCTATACAAGTATGATAGATCGACATCAAAGGAAAGTTGACATCAATGACGCCACAACATATAGAATATATTGCTAACAAATTATTTAGCACCTTATTATTTTGAATACTTTAATTAATTTACCTATTTCATAGTTCTCTTTCTAACTTCTTGGACACTTTAATTAAATAAATACCTATGTTTACTTAATTAAATTCCATCACCTTCCTTTCCCCTAGTTTTTGAATTTAATTTAATTAAAACATATTGTTATCCCCTCATACACTTGCATTCTCCTAACTTTTCCACTTGCACTCTCTAATTTATTCTATTAATCTAATCACTTTCCTCTAATTATTTTTACATTCCTAATCCCTTAGTTAAGGAAGAAATTCAACTTGTGCTTTAAATAGAAAAGGAAATCCTTCCCATTTGTTCCTCAAGTCTTAGAGGATACCCACTTTTGGGTGGGTGTCCCATATGAGTCCCCATACCCTTTATCCTCTCCAAGGAATTTAAAACTATTTATCCTATTCGCCCATGTACTTTAGAGTGTGAAGACAATAAATGATTTTCATGAAAATTTTCTTCACAATCCAAAGTCTCCTCACTCCCAACAACTTTTTCCTTTCATTATCTTATAGGTTGACACATGTCAACTTCCCATGAGAGTTGAGGCTTAATTATCTCTCCACCCTTTATCTCCCTCCTTCCATCCTAGCCTTCCATTCCATCTCTCTTTTGACTCTCTCACAACCAATTTTCATCCCAATCTTTACATTGTGAAACTAAGAATTATCATATATATCCTTGGGCACAATTTGAGAATTTTTACACTGCTAAAATCTTGAGGACACATCAAATCCAACATCAATGAGAAAATAATTGTATCAAGGATATCATCATATTTAGTTCTTGTGGGCCATTTTATCAGTTTGATCTCTCCTTTCTCTCCTTTTTCCTAATCTTGATTATTATTTAGCTTTATGTTTCTAAGTTGGTTTTAGTGTATCAATTCAATTTGGGAGTATATTTCCATGAACATACTTTGGGATGTCAAGTAGGACCCATGTCACAATTTCATTTCGACCTTTTTATTGTCTGTACAATATTTTCACATCTAGAAGTCACACTTTGGTGGGATCTTTCACAATCTAGCAAGTTTGCCTGTCATTTGGGGGGTTATGGATCATTTGAACAAATCTACCACTTTACTTATTCAGCAGGTTTGTCTCATGGATGGCCAAGACCATCTGATAATCCAGTGGAATTATAAGACATAAGAAAATTGTTTGAATCCCATACATTTGTAAATTTGTCCATCTCACCACATCTGATTATTACTTACAATCTAGTGTGAACTTGATAAATTTGTGAGATCAATTTTAGTTTTGGTGGTTACATTGCCTTATAGATTTAGTATGTTCCTTATACAATATAGAAAATCAAATACATATTTTAGTAGGTTGTGATATATTTTAGCAGGACCATACATTCTAGTGAGTAAGATGTGTTCTTTGGGATGCCTATCATGATCTCGCATAATCGCTCTATATTTTGGCAGGTTTTCTCTCCAATCATCGACTTGCTAATATTTTCCTACATATTTTGGATTTGAAACTATTTTACTAACTTTATTTATCTTTTGGTCGGACTAATGCATTTGTGCAACTTTTTTTCAGTAGTCCAAGACCAAAAAAAACTGAGTTATCTATTACAAGATGCGACCAAAGCTACATTTTTCTCACTAAATTAAAAACATTTGAATTTTCAAATTGTAAGGGTCAATTTATGACTATTCACTATGTTTGGGATTAGTGTGTATGGAATGTGCTCTACCCTTGCATGCCTGTGTGAGCCAATGTATAAAAAATTACACAATAGTCCAAGTCCTTATGTGTAAATCCTGTATGCTTTTTCCTTATAGACATTAGAAATGCCTAACACTTTTCTCCCTTTAGGAGTCCTACTTGGGAATTTCATCACCCTAAAGGATGACCTCAACCACACATTCTAATGGGGTATACAAAGGAGTGAGAGAAAATGTTGTATTCCAATCTTCTCTCATTGTGTATTTAGTGATATCTTGAAGATTGGGTGATACCAATATAGGAATGTAAGGATGGTTATCTGAATGACCTAATTCATGTTCCCGGTCCATGATTATATGATGGAGTGGTGTTCATTGATGTGTCTCATGTACCCTCCTAGTATTTAGAGAATTCCACTATATTGTCATTATCATCCTAGATAAAACCTTTTGGCCATTGCTTAGTGTGGTGCAAGGGATGTAGATCATACCCAAAATTTACTCAAAATATACTCTCTTAGGTTAACATTGAAATCTATGGATTTGGTGTATGTAGACACTTTGGGGAGAAAGTGAAGGGAACTATTTTTTATGCCTAGAGCTTTACCTATCTGCCTTCAAAAAAGAGGTCTCTCAAACTGATCTTGAGGTATTAGTGCTTGCGCTATGGGGTCACACTGAGTTGTCACTCTTACTTGAATAATTCTAGGTTTGTGCAATTCAAAGTGTACTCTTGGTGATATTAGTGCATGTCTACTGTCTAAGTCTTATCTTACTATCTGTTGTATTTATTTATTTGTAGCATCTTTTTCCAACATAATCAGTTAAGAAAAAAATTAGACCTAAAGGGAAGGAGATTGATACACTCTTTGAGAGGTGAAAGGCCACCTCATCTTCCTCAGAGTCTGTACCTACTCTCTATCTACACATCCTTGCTCTCCTCTGTTTCCTTGTGTCAAGTTGGTCAAGTTTCTTTGGGGGTATTATTGTGTTTTCTATTGTTCTCTTTTTGTTCTTATAATTCTTGGTTTTTATTATTTCTTTTTTGTTTCTTTTTTCTCTCCTTAATCTCACATGTGCAAGCCTTTGTCCTCTTTGCCACTTGCTCTAGGGTTCAACTTCTGGAACCCCAACATTGCATTTATTTCATCTAAGTAGTATTAATGGTGTACAATCAGGCCTTATTAAAAATAGAGATGATAAGACAACAAATGAAGGTGTTAATTATGTGAAGGAGCCACCAAAACCAACATTTAAGGTGGTTGTCATTGATAATATTGTTACGGTTTTCCCTCCAACTATTTCTTTTCATGGAAGAATCATGGATCACTCTGGAATGGAACCAAGAGGGGTATTGGGGGATTGTGGAGATGGATTATGAGATGGAAGCATCCTCAAAGATGGAGACCTAGGAGGGGGAAGAAATGGTAAGTCCCCCCTTTCTGGCCCCAAAACCCTCTCATTAACTCTGAATGAAGACATGGTTAAAGCCATCAAATTTGAGTAGTCCATATTGAGAAATGTGGCTATTTTTTTTGTATGTATGGATTCCAATTATTTAACATTGAGGAAATTATTTTATGACTAGTTGATTAATGTTTGAGGAAAAAAACTTGGAATGTATGTTAACTTTTGTTGCATGATGTTGAAAGATTTATTTGTGGTGTTCCTTAAAAAACATAACATGCAAGAAAGAGTCCTTAAGAAAGGCTTATAGAATGTGGGTCAATATTTATTTTTTCCTTTCTATGGTTGCCTAAGGGTGATCTATAAAAACTAGTTGCTAGATCTTCCCCCAACTGGATGGAAATAAAAGGAGTTCAACCTAAATTTTGGTTGGTTCTGCCTCAAATTATAAAACCATTGGGTAATGTTCTTTAGGTAGAAGAGTCAAGCATCACGCTCCCTCATTTGAATGCTACAATCTTGATTTATCTGAACCTAGAGGGAGTTATTCCTGAAAAAGTTTCATTGAATATTGAAGGGGTTAGTTTCTCTTGGGACCTATGTTTGCTTGGTAATCTCAATGTCTGCTTTCATTGAAAACTCAATGGTCCTATGAGAAAAGAATGTCCTTTAAAAAACTATTCAAAATGGCAATTTTAATGTGGTGTCAAACCCTAATTTGGGGGAAAATCCTAATAAAAATTTGACTAGAAATGTGGTTATGGATAATAAAGATAAGGATTATGGAATTGTTGTTCTTGTTTCTAATTATATCTTTGATGCCAATAAAAATATTGTGGTAGATAAATCTAGTCACAATAATCTTGGTTCTAATTTTAATATTTCATTGACTAATCCTCTATTTGAAGATGAATTGGAAGTCATTCCTTCTAAATAGCATGATCCTCGTCCTTATTGATATGGTTGTCAATTATCCCCCCCACCCTCCACAAATAGAGCTATGCCTCAAAGGGAAAATGTCCAACCAAATTTGCATTGGCTACCATTAATGAGAGCATATTTTTTTAGAAAACTGAAGAAGAAGCCCTCGAGGCATAATGGTCCTCTACTTGAGCCCATTAATTCCTCTCCCCACCCTGAATATGATGCTCTCGGTAAACAAATTGTTCCTTATTCTTTATATGTTTTCATGGGTGATGATGACAACAACTAATTTATGGAAGTGATTAGAGAGAATGTGAATAAGAAGAAGAAAACTTTGGATAGACAATATTATGTGTCCAATTCAACATCTACAAGGAAAAATAGAAGCAAGAATGGTACTAACCTACCTAATTATTTTCTAGGTTATACAAGAATAAAAAATAATCCTTTCGCCCTAAATAAAATCATGATGATAAACATTAGTACAATTGTAATGTCAGGGGGATGGATATGTATGATAGAAAATATGTTATCAAATATTGGTGTAATAAGATTCTTAACAAACATATTATGTCTTCAAGAGATTAAGGTAGTAGGGTTTCATGCCTCTACTATCATTAAATTCTTATAGAACCATACTACTTGTTTTGTCTAAGAGAATGAAATAGGTAAGGGTGGGATTACAATTGTTATTGGCCCTAGATGGGCTCATAATATTGAATTGATTGCATCCCCTCTTTTAATAGAGCCTATTAGGTGAATTTTAAATACATTGATAAATATATTGCTACCTGTAATATTTATGTGCCCAATGATTATAGGGAAATGGATGATCTTTGGGACCAGATGGCCTCTCCTCTTCTAAAGGCCTACTGGATCATCACCGGTGATTTCAATATGGTGGAATACAAAGAGAATAAGTGTGAGGGAACAAAAAATACTTGGAAAGGCAATTAAAACTTCTTCTGGTCCAAATGCAAAAGGAGACTTAACTTGGTGGATCCTCTTGAAAGATAGAAGGAAATAATTCTTTGATATCTGGTATACCGGTGCAATAATCAAGCATGTAGATAAAGGATGTATTGTAGGCTTGATAAGTTTTATGTTGATTCTCTTTAATTTTCCTTTGAGAAAGAAAAGGGGAATATGCCAGTGAAGGTAACCCCTGCTACCATTTCTGATCACTCCCCTATTTCAGCCTCCATCAAAATTGAATTGGGTATGCCTCGCATTCACAGAAAAAAAAATAACAATTTGTTTAAGCTTAACACCACCCTCCTCTAGGATAATAATACTCTTGATGCCATCAAAATGGCTACTTGTCTTGCCAAAATTTGTAATAATGGTTGCAGGCCAAGGGAACAATGGAATTACTTAATTGAACTCTGGAGGAAGATGTTCCAATTGGTTGGAGAAAATAAGGCCAAGGATAGGGGTAAAACTGAAAATAAGATTAAGAGAAAACTTGATGTGTTGCAGAAGCAAATTCAAATTAATTGGTCTAATAGGGACCTTGAAGATGAAGTATGTTCTATAAAAATAGAGTTAAGGAAATTACATATTTCAAGGTCAAAGGATTAGGGCCAAAATGACCTGGGTGAAGGAAGGTCACAAGGGTACAAACTAATTTTTAACTTGATTAAGGCTAAGAAGAAAAGAGAAATGATAGAATAAATTTATCTTAAGGAGGGACTATCTAAGGATGTGAATGAGATTAAAAATGCCTTCTCTAATTTTTATAGGAAGTTGTTCACTTCAAAACAGAAGGAAAAGAATTATGAAATGTTGGGGAAGTGCATTGACTTGATCCCAAATAAAATCTCTAGAGAGGATGTTGAGAACCTTGAACAAGAAATCACTACTGATGGAATTTAAGATACTATCAGATCTCTAGCCAATGAGAAAACTCAAGGATTAGATGGACTCCCTGCAAAATTCTATGAAAAGAACATTGAATAGATATGTATGGAATTTCTAGAACTATATAATTATGCATTCCAACAGAATCCCTTGGAGAAAACATTAATAGGGGGGTGATCAAACTTATCCCCAAAAGTAGTGACAAATCTCAAATCAGAAACTAGAGGCCAATCAACCTCCTCAACCTTTGTTATATGATTACAATAAAAAATATTTTAAGAAGGATTGTTAGGATGTTGAGGAAGATCATATATGTTACCAAAACTAGTTTTATAAAAGGGAGATATATCCTGGAAAACATGACCACTAGTTGGGACGCTCTACATTGGGACAAGGAGCATGGCCAAAATGCTACCATGATCTTACTAGACTTTGAGAAGGCTTGTGATAGAATTGAGTGGCCTTTTGTGCTTGGAATACTTAAGGCATTTGTTCCCCCTATTTATGTAGATGTATTGATATACTATTCAAGGAATCTTCTATGGTGACTATGGTGATAGATGTTAATGGTGAATTATCATACCCCATTCTTTTGTAGTGTTCTATAAGGAAAGGATGCCCAATTACACCTTCTCTGTTTGTGATTGTTGTTGATGCTTTGTTTTATATATTTAGATCCACTGAGATAGGTTCTCCAATGAGGGGGTTAAAACTTCCTAATCACGAGGAGTTGATTAATGCCCAATTTTTTGATGATACAACCCTATTTTTGGAGATATCAGAAGTAAATTTTGATAATGTTATGAAGAGATTGCAATTTTTTTGTTTGGCCTCAAGGGAAAAAGTGGCTCCTCATAAGTCCACAGTATTAGGATGGTCAAATTTTTCCCAAAATTGGATTCCATCTCAGGTCTGGGTATGGGATAGACCTACAATTGCCAAATATCTTGGGATCCCCTTTTTGGTCTCCCTTTCAATAAAATATATTTGGGAATGGATTTATTCTAACGTGGAAAAAAGACATCACAAATGGAAGAATCATATTCTTTCATTAACTTGCAAAGTGCAAGTGGTTTAGAAGTTACTGGCTTCTCATGGAATCTACTATTCTTCCACCTAGCTATTTGCAAATTATCAGGTTAATAAATTGGACAGGATCATGAGGGACTTGTTGGTTGTGGAGAACTTGGGAGAAGGTTGGAGACTTGTAAGGAAACTTACAACCAACAATATGAAAATTCCCACATAATCCATAATAGATCTTATGCAACTAAACACTTAGAATCCACATGCAAGAGAATAGACAACATACCCACAAAAATGTGACACAAAGATATACCCTAGGAAAACCCTCATGAGGGAAAAAAACCCAGCCTCCAAAAGAATCCATCACCATGTATTATTAAAAAAAAACCATTGCAATACAACCACAGAAGCCTTCAAAGCCCTAGCTATAACTAAGCACTCCATGTGAACAAGCATGAATTCACACATCCCATGTCATGCTTCCAACCTTCACAAATGCTACCTTGGCTAACCTATCTAACCTCAACAACTACCCTTGTGATTTATTTTATAGAAACAAGCTCTTATTAAATCACCAAGTGGTTTACATAAAACCATGTGCTACCTAACCCCATTGACCCCACATTCAATATTGGGTAATTTTTAATTTATTTCCCAAATATAAAATAATTACATCAAATAATATAACAATGTTACAATACAACTCATCAATAATATTCCATGGGAATCTCTACATGTTTTGTGTCCATCTAGGTACAATATTTACATAATAAAATAAAATAATACAATAATAAACATTATTATGCAAGGTGTACAACACCATTTTCCCAACAAGACTTTCTTTGGTTTGATGGTATGGGGGCTAGGAAAAGGCATTGTTTTAATTGGGACTGGTGTTTTATGTCTAGGAGGATGGGTGGTTTAGGGATTCAAGATCTAAAATCTCATGGGGTTGCTCTCGCTTTTAATTATATCTTGAAATTTGTATATGGAAATGAGCCTTGGAAAGTTCTAATTAGAAATAATAGTGCAAGGTCTACAGTAAGAACTAGAAGGATTTGTCTCTTTGTGATATGCTCATGGGTGACTTTGATATTAAAATATTTAGTTCTACTATATTTGCTTCACTTTGGAAGGCATGGACCCAAGTTAGAGGATTACTATGCTCCATAGGTGTTGTTGGGGGTCCTCCCACCTTTTCAATGGTGAATAGATCTCTATGGTGGGGTATCTAGTTAAACAATAAACTTGTTTCTTTAAATCAAATTTTCTCTACTAAAAATTGGGCTTCTCTGGGTATCTCTCTGATCAAGGACATTATGATTGACAACCGTCTTCGGTCATGGTAGGAACTTTGTGATAAATTTTGGATCCCTCTTTCACATAAAAAAACATATACTTTGATTGTGAAAGCTACTGGGAGCTTCTTACCGGCTAAGATATTGCATATTGATTCCTTATTGAAGAAACTTAAATGGTAGGATGGATCTTCATTTCTAGATGTTTCTACCAGACAGATATATGATATGATTAGAGAGAATTCTAAGATCCTCAAATGGACAAACCAATGTTGGGTTTTAGACTGGTTGAACACCAAGTGGAATTTTACTATTGATTTAATGTGGCATCAACCAGTTGAAACAAAAAAATCCAATTTTTGATGGCTCCTTTTGCTTAAGAAAATTATTGTTGGCTTTGTTTTGTCCTTAATGGATGTCCTCCCTTTGTCTTGTCCAATTTACAATGTTCCTAAACCTATTGGGAATATCTTTTTTGAGTGTCAATTTTCTATTTTGGTTTCGTCAACATTTTTTGGTTCTCCTTTATGTTGGAATTCTCATATGGGTCTACCTTGAATTGAAGTCTTTGAGGGATATATTGATTCCTTTGATGACAAGTTGAATAAGTTTTGGGTTATCTTTTCTACTGAAATTTTTTGGTTCTTGTGGAAAAAAAGGAATGAAGAATTTTTTTAGGACAAGAAGAGTAGCCCTGTTGAGTTTAACTTCAAACTCACACATTACTTGATCACTATGTAGGTCTAAATTTTTTTGGAGAGCCCCAAGAGAAGGTTCATGATACTTTTGCAAGAAGGAGCTCTCATTATTTATAAATTAGACATTATATCTATCCATGAATTCAATACTTACAAAGATATGTTAGACCAAAAGGAAGTTGATATATTACATCAATTCATAAAAGACAAAGGTTTAACCATGGAAGATATTGATTCTAAGAACAAAACCCTAAAGCACCAGATGCACCAAGATGGGAGGTTGTTGTTAATGTTCCTCCTACAATTGATCCTACCTTGGAGATATTTAACAGTTATGTGCCTGAATGCAGTAATAATGTTGTAGGGTCATTGAATACATGATAACTTGCTCTAGACTTTTTTTTCTTTTTGTTGTGCTAATACAATCATAGCTTTAGTTTACCCTACTATATAATCTGATACATATGTTGTGGATTTATTAGTACTAGTCTAGATGGTTGAGACTCGGATGGTTATAGTTTGATCAGATGAACAATTTTTTGATATAGTTTACAAATGTACTCTATTTTGAACTATATCTTTAATAGATAAAAAATAATAATTCAATCTATCTTTGTCATCTTGAATCACAGTTTGGCATGATTGGCCTGTGATCTAGTGGATTCACTATTATTTTGGTGGGTTTTCAAGTTTTTTTGGAAGAATCACCTTATTGTTACTATCCCTAATCCAGAAGACTAGCCCTATCATCTAGAAAGTCCTCTAAAAATAAGTCTATCATAAATCTCATGGGTCTTCTTTATTCTAGCAGGCTTGTAAGGTTCAAGTAAATCCATAAGCTAGTGGGTAAACATTGTCTTCTAGTGGGTGCATTTAAATTTAAATTTAAATTGTCTAGCATCAAGAAAGTACACCCTATCATCGACTTGGTGCTCTATAGATTTGAGTCAATCCATATTCCAATAGAATTTCCTTGTCTTTGGGTGGGTTCATTAAAATCCCAAAATTTCATAATCAAGTGGATACACTCTATAATATAGTGGGTTTGTTAAATCATTCCTATTCCATACTTGAGTAGGTATGTATTACCTTTTAGTGGGTTCATGAGGTCCTAAAGTCTAGTAAGAGTGCCATGTATTCTAGTTGGTGAGATTTGTCTTTCAACATGTTTGTAAGATAAAGTTCTATCAAAAAATTGAATTGTATTATGGTGGAAGTTCTCTATCTTTTGGCAGTTGTTTTCCCAACACAAGTTTCAAGAGAGTGAATCCTTTTAACCCTATATTGTCATGCAAAGTCTAAGTCTTTTGGAAATCTAATATGGGAAGTGAGATACTGAGGGGGGGGGGGGGGGGGGGGGGGTGAATCAAATATCTACTATTAATTCCACTTTGACATAAATTTAACTTGCATATCATAAACATGAATCTTAATACTGAAATAGATCTAACAATCTAACTTCATCCATGAAAATGAAACACATAACACAAATATTTTGGTTACCCAGAAACCCTTGAAAGGTAAAAATTGGGTGGGGATGACACCCACAAATATTCACTACTACATTATAAAGTTTTCCTATTAGGGCTACAATGTTTTCTCACTTCAGATGATCTTCCCTGTGAGGGGTCTACTCTGTTAAGAGCTTACAGACTTATACAATCTACCTTGATTAAAGGATTTGAAACTTACAACTAAGTAAGCACTTGGTTAAGATATTTATGAAAGCCTATTAGGACTACTATGTTAAGAGATTTACCCTGATTCACCTGTTAAAATGTATCAGTACCTGATCCTTCGGTTTGCACTAAAAATGTTGATAACATATCTCCTCTTTCCAATACTTATCTAATCTCAAAATCAATGTATCTTTGTTCTATCCTTCACTACTTTTCTCGGTCACTCTGATTGATCTCTGCCTATATCAAAATACTTCTTTGTTATGCGTACATGAGATCTCCTTAATTGTATCCAACCACATACATACATTGTTTTAGGGTTTGGATCTCATCTTATATAAACATCTAATCAACCTCCTAGATCAAGATCAATGATGTAGATTCTCTACTTATGCCGCTTAAGCATTCCCTTTACCTGATAGGTCACGTGGCTTACATAGGGATTAATGATTATAAGTGCAAGGCATAATCAACTCTGTGATTCTGTCAACAAACATTAAATATTGTATAGATGTCAGCCAAAATGGTTTACCTAAGTATTTGTGCCATTACAAACACATATGTCAAAACTGGCTTGCTTGGCATATGAATTCTCTGACACTCGACATTTACTATTCTTCATATACTGGTGCTCAACACTGACTCTTCTATACAACTCAACATAAATTTCTCGACGACTACTGAAGTACTCGGTGACCTCTTACTTTCTCAGCAATAACTACTACTCAGTAACTATACAAAATACAAGTCTAAAACATAACTCGGCCTTTACAAGATGGCTTGGTTGCAGTGATGACCGACCAACATTTCCTAGAAAATGACTAATTGTAAGACACTAATAAACAATAAAACTTAGGGATCAACAATCTCCCCCTTTGACATTAGTGGCAAAAACACTTTGTCATGACTACATTTCAACAAGAGTACTTAGTAGATTGAATACTCCCCCTAAGACTTTGACTCAGTCTTCAAAAGATTCTACATATATATACATAAGACTCTTTGACATATATTGAATATATACATTACAAAAATAGTATGTCATACCTTTCTATACATTCCTCACTGTATTTTCTCTTTGTATTACTCATGTCATTCAGGTCTTTTATTCATTTCATTTCCTCCTTTATGTTATTCATGTCATGGCATGTCATTTCCCCCTTGTTTTTGTCACTTGAAGTTGCTAGGGTGTAGGGGTGAGAAAATACTTATCCAAAAATGGTTTATGGAGCTGCATTATCATACCTAAGGCATTTTCCCATCCTAACCTGACAGACTCCAAAACCTGTATCTTTATTTCTAGTTGGGCAGCTAGATCAACTAAATTCTTAGCAATAGATAGATGAGGATCGCTCTGTACTAACTCCTTTGTCATTGCTAATTCTTCTTGCATAACCTCCAGATGAGGTGTTAACATTGTCTGTATAGATATTAGATTAGCTCTTATTCACCCATCATTATCCATCAACTTGGCTAATCTCCCTTGTGCATGAAGTAACCTTGTGAAATGAATGGAGTTGGAGCTTGCGTCCATGCTCACTGAATGCCCGGTAGACTTCAAGTCTAGTTGTAGTTTATAAATTAATAATTGATTATCCTTAGTGAAATCCTCTACATTACATAGCTTATTGTACAGAGAATGAACATTCTGCACAACCTCTTCTAAATTAGTCACTAAGGAAGAAAGTTCTACATGTTTTATAGCTATCTCGGTTGAGACTTTTTCAAGTACCTTGGTCTCGAACTTTCTTTTGGATCACTGTATAAGTTTCTCATTCGCTTCACTGTCATCACTATTCACCTTCTTAACAATTTGAACTAGTTGTTCTAAAATAGGTGCAGTGTCATTTACATCATCCATTTCAAAGGCTTCTATAAATATACCTTTGATTTCATGCAAAACTTGTTTTTGTTGATGCTCTCTCCTTAACTCTTCTTGTTTACTTTTCTTCTTCAAAAGATCTTGCAAAATTTGCATTTGATCATAAGTCAAGTTATCAGTGTCCCACTTTGGAATCACTATAACTTCATCAAGTGTAACCTATGTTCCCGGATATTTCTCCTTTTTATTCTATGATTTCTTCTTAGGTGTATTTCCACTCGGCATCTGTGTTAGAGATTTAATAGCCTCTTGTTCCTTAGGCTCTGGATTCTCCTCAGTTGTTTCCTCCTTAGTCTTCTTCTTTTCCTCCATATGAGGACCTTTCATTACTAATGCAGACTTATCTACTTGATCTTTTAGGCTCTCCTCTCCTTGTTATGTCTTCTCCTCCTTGACAGGTGCATTCTCAATTGTGATTGTCGACGTGTCATGTTCCTCAACACTTGCACTATGTAACACTTTTTGCTCAACTGTAACTGTGTGTGAGCTTCAAGGTGCATTGTCTATAGTTGAAGTACCTTCAATCCATGTATAATCATGTACCTATATAAGAACAAGATTAGTACTCAATAGAGGGTGTCCAGAAGTTGCCTCGACAAGAAGTTGGCTCTTTATCTCTTCCTCAGTCAATGCATTGGTGTTCACTAGTGCATCCTCAGGGATATCCTCTATTGTGATCACATCCTATGATCCACTCACTTCTTCCTTCCGTCCTTCTTCCTCTAGATTATGAGGTTCATCAATGTCTTCCTTATCATCTAGTTCCACTTGGCTGGATGTACATTCACTTGGTTGTGGACTCTTCTCAATTAATAGTCCAAGAATAATCTTCCACATCCTTTTACTTTGCTCAACAACTTCCTCAACCTTGTGTTGTAAAATGGAATAGGCCCTGATAAAAACCTATTTATGTACTTCTCCATATATGACTTTATGTATTGTGGTGATAAATCTGTCATGATCTGGGCCAATGCACTTTCCCTTATCTTCTTTTCTGTCATGATGGAATACTGCCATTTCTGATCAATTCTTTTATATAGTTCATCAAGGATGAGATTCCTCATCTATAAAGGTGTCATTTTAAAAGTGCATAGCATCTCTAGCATTGCCTCTTCAACTTTTTCCTTGTCATCATCACTTAAATTTTCAAATTTTATTTGCTTGAAACCTACTAATACAACACTCCTTTTGATATTGTGGTGTATTTCATCCATGATCATTTGATGTCTTTGTGATGCTATTTTCACCTTTGTACTGTCATTTGTATCTATCTCTTCATCATCATCATCCTTCTCCAAGACTAACTTCCTTCTTGGTTTCTTTCTAGGGTTACTCGACATAGCTTTGGTTTGAACTGGTTTTCTTTTCCCTAACCCTCCCCCTTCTATTTTCTTTGCTGGTGTCTTTTTCTGGGGCTTGATAGTTGTGGTAGTATAAATTTCCCTGGTCCTCAGTCTAAGTGCTGCAAGAGGAGTGGGATTTTGTTTTTGCAATTTTCTTTTTCTTTTCTCGGCAACTGAGACCTTCTTTCCCTTCTTTAGAATTTCAGTGTCCTCCTCATCACTTCCTCCAAACTCACTAGATTTGTCTTCTCCTAAACCTTGTGTTAATTCAAGAGGTGCATTTTCCTCTTCACCTTCTCCTAGCATTTTTTCTAGGTTCTTGACTATCTTCTTTCTCTTTCTCTCAAGGGTTGCAGACTTTAACCCCATATTTATTTTAGACTTAGCCTCTTCATAAGTCCCAAAAGATTTAGCTTTCCTATCTATCTCCTCTGCTAGTAAAGAGGTTATTACTATTTATGTTTCATCTACATTCACCTCATAAGGTAATGGCCTTACCCATGCTACTCTAGGCATAACAGCCTAAACATAGGTATGGTCAATATCCACTATAAATCATATGTCATTATAGTGCTTATCTAGTAGGAATACAAGGATTCTACTCCTCTTTCTCATCTTCTTCTTAAATTCTACAAAGTAGATATCTATAACACTCTCAAAATTCTCTCCTAATTGATGAATAAATTCATTTATCTGTTGGGTTACTAGTTGGTCCTTACTCCATACAACATCTCCAATTGTAGGAAAATTATTCTGAACATAGAAGAATAAACAAATGATCATATTTCTTGGCCTTCCCGATTGAAGTTAGGTTCTCGACAAGCTGAGTCAACTACATTTTGGCAAGATCATAAGTATGATCTCTATTTACCATCTTCCATGCTTGATTGACCGCAATACAGGGAACACTATCTGTGATTGTGGATATTGTCATTCCTCTTCTTATTCCACACTACCTGAGTGTTTGTTTTAATTATCTCTTTATTTTGGCATCTTATTGTTTTCTTCCTGGTAAGACTGGGATAGCCGGTGACTTGGTGAATCATATCCTTGTTGATCTTAACCGGTCCACTCTCTAGCCATATCTTCATATCATGAACTTTTCTCAAGACTATCTTAATCCATTCAACTTTAAAATTTCATGGGAAATCTAGGGCACACACTAACCCTTTCTCGACAATTTGCTGATGTTCAGCCTTCAACACTCCATTGATACATAACTTATTGTATGCCTCCCTCATTTCATAGTCTCCAAGCTCTCTAATTTTAAAAATATAACATGAGCACACATCATGTATCATCAAAACTATTGAGAATGAGCCAAGAAGAGACATGTCCCTTCATGAGACATGTCTATTCATTAATATGTAATTAATATAATGATAATTATGATTATATATATATACATACATACATATATATATAATATCTCGAGTATCATATTAATTTCTCTACTATTTAATAATAATAATATTTATATATATATTTAAGTATATATATACATCTCATATATACTAAATATATATATAAATATCTTCACTAGTATTGACTCATAGTGTTTATTCGACTGAAGCTACAAAACATCAACACTCCCTCTTAGCTAGGGAGGATAAATCAATCCAATGTCAAAACTTAAGACACTTGACAACATCAATCATATGATGTAAGAAATAAAGGCATCATCCTCAAGATATAATCAATAGAAACATAGTCTCAATATGTAGATTGCCTCCATCGGTGATTATATCCACACATTCTCAGGTGGGTTTCCTCCATCAACAATTCTATCCATAATTTCTCAAGTGGATTGCCTCTATCGGTGATTCTATCCATTTGATATCATGAGTATTGGCCTATCAGAATATCAACACATGACATTTACCAAATACTCTGAGTATTGGCCTATCAGAACATCAACATGTGATATTCACCAAGTACTCAATAAGGTATTGGCCTGCAGAATATCAACACATGATATTCACCAAATACCTATCATATATCTATACAAACAACTCATAGACCGTTAATGACATCTAACACTTAGTTGTCGATTTACAAGATATATCTATGCAAACAACTTATAGACTATCAATTTAATGACATCTAACACTTCGTTGTTGCTTTACAAGATGTATTTATACACGCAACTTATAGATTGTCAATTTAATGACATCTAACACTTAGTTGTTCCTATACAAGATATATTTATGCAAACAACTCACAGACCGTCAACTTAATGACATCTAACACTTAGTTGTTGCATTAATTCATCATGATCTATTTCAACATTATAAATAATGTATATCATGATTTAAGTTATTGTAAGATCGTCACCTTCCAATAACTTCTACAAATACAAGTGATAATCATTTGGAAGTCATCACTTCCTCATTAAAAACATTCATGATTCATTAGTATAATAATCAATTTTATCAAGTTTACCTTAGAAGTGTTTCACCTTAAATAGTGAACTCCCTCTCAATCAATATGATCAAGATTATCACAAGTTGACTGAACCATCTGCTCCCTCTAAAGCTCAAGTTTATCAACTTCTTGACCTCTTTTGAAATTCCAGACTCCCTTTAGTCTCAATCATCAATTTGTTTGGAAGTATCAAGTTCTTTCTCCCTTGAATGCAATTTTCTTGTGCTTCTATCCTGAAGGTATGTCAGAGAGAGATTACAAATAGCTCACTAAACTATCTCGACCAAAAATACCAATGATAGAAGCATACAAGATTTTAATAACCAATAGTATATCATGAATTGAAAAACTCAAAAATTAAGTGCATTAATAAAACATGAAATACTTATCTTTTATAAATTTAAAGTATTTCATTCTATAAGGTGAGCCCATATAGAAAATATCATGCAAATTCACAGAATGATGTCATCATTCTCAAATATTACTATAAATCTTCACATGAACTATATCTAATATCCAAAGGTTCTATACACTATCACAACCTTCAATCTTATTAGATCTCCCTTCAAGTGGTTAGGCTTTTAAAGAAGGAACCTCGCTCTTTTTCAGATTTTTTTTATTATAGACCCATACAAAGTCAATCATAAATTTTGAACCTGGAATTTTCTCTTCAATCGCTCTAGTGAGATTCTTTTAAATTGGTTTATCACCAACATATCCAAAATTTAGAAAAATCCAACAGTGCATTTGGGAGATATGGTCTTCGTACTGAGACTGTATTTTCTGAGACAGTCACACATTCACCATCAACAAACTACTCTCTTACATTTGCAACTTGGCTCTGATACCATGTTAAGGTTTTAGGATCATTGCAAATGTAATAGCACTATCTCATTGTATGTGTTTTCCAAATGCAACAATCTCTTTCATTTATATTGAGAATGAGCCAAGAAGAGACATGTCCCTTCATGAGACATGTCTATTCATTAATATGTAATTAATATAATGACAATTACAATTATATATATATATATATATAATATCTCTTGAGTATCATATTAATTTTTCTAATATTTAATAATAATAATATTTATATATATATATATATATATATATATATACATCTCATATATACTAAATATATATATACATATCTTCACTAGCATTGACTCATAGTGTTTATTCGATTGAAGCTACAAAACATCAACAAAAACCCTCAGCAGAATTGATGATAGGGTACCTGTGAGATCTCCCTTCACCGCACTTTCCAGAATGGCTTGAAATTTAGGTGGCTTGCATGCATCACTCCTCACAAGTTGAACATTCAAAACTTATTTTCCTTGCCTCTTAGTTGTTGCAGATGAATAGATTCTATATCTCTAAATTTAGGGTTCAAATTACAAGTTCAAGTTACTTGGTAATACCTTGTTTCAACAATCCTTCACGATGTTTGCCAACTACATGTTGTAAAGATCTTTGCAAAATTAGCTTAGCACAGATAGCTCTTGTTAGTCGCTTAAAAATTTCTCTGCAAGTTCTCAAATCGCTAGGTGAAATGAGAATGAACGGTAATTTTTCACTTTATAGGATCAAATGGTAACTTTTAGGGCTTCATTAAATGATCCGTACACTTTATAGGTGAATATAGTTGTCTCAGCCTTCACATGACAACTCGGTTATCATGTACTCATATTTGGTTAAAACCATGACTCGGTCAAACTACCATTTTAATTCTATTCAGTACATATGACATCTCGGCTATCACAGGAGCTCGGTACACACTGAGTGAATCGATCACTAAGGACTTAAATACTGATGCTCGACATCAAATGTGCAATATAACTTCTTTCTCAAATCTATCCTAATGCATCTCAATTCATGCAGATATAGAATTTTTCATATTAAATGTCAGGAACTGATGTAAAATAAATCATTAGAAAGTTCAGTTCCTCACATACCTTCCTTGCTTAGTTTGTAGTGTGATCACTTGATCCATTGGATTGGGTGACCTCAAGTTCACTGGATCCACTATTGCTTGCTTCCTCTTTCTTTTTTCCATGTCTTATTCATCTGGTCCCTTATCTATTCAACAGTCTCTTCATTTATGACTTGTTCATTGCTCAGTGCATGTGCTCTTCAGTCTCTTTTTATGTGACCAATCTTGTGGCATTTGTTACAGACCAAACTTCCACTCATCCAACTCTTGGATTTACCTCTAAAATGTGTCTTCATACAATTTACTCCAATATGACCATATTCTCCACAATAATGACAACTATACCATGTATTGTAGTCCCAATTGAATGTGTTACCCTTCCTAGGTGCTTTATTCTTCTTATTGGATGTCCACTTAGCTTTGGATCTACATTCTTGTGCTCTATGACCATATTTCTAACAGTTAAAACAATATCCTTGAAATCTAGGTGTAATAGGTGGATTACTGACCTTTGACCTGCATTCATGTGCTTGATGTCCATGTTTCTTACAATTAAAACAATTTCCATTAAACTTTGGTTTAGGATTGGACTTACCATTCTTTCTTTTGTAGATATTTGTTGCGTGTCATGGATTTCCACAATTATGGCATGGGTTTGTTTCCTTTCGACTTTGCATTCATTTGTTCTCCAATCTTTGATGATTCTCCTTCTTCAGTGGATGATAAGTTCTCATCATGTCTAAGTCCAGAAGTATCACTAGATCTTCTTGGTGACCTCAACAGTTCTTCAAAGTATTTCACAACTTCATTTGGTTTGTTCATCCTTTCATTGAGTTCCTTTTCAGATCTCAGTTCATTCTTTAGTTGACTATTCTCTTATCTTAGATTTGTGATTTCCATATCTTTTTTGCTCAACTCTTGATTAGCAAGTAGCAGTTGATTTACCATGTCCAATAGATTATTTGTCATCCTTTGCATGTCACATGTCCTTTCATCAAGTCTTATAGACATTTTTCTTTTGTATTCTTCATCCATTGTCTTGTCTTCTTCAACTTTCTTTTTCTATTCAATTACTTCACATAGTCTTACTGATTGAATTTTCAATTCTCTCTTCAGATTTATGATATCTTCATTCAGTATGTTGTTTCTTTCTAAAAAATCTATTATAGCTACATCAATTTCAATGGGATTTCCATTGTCAAATAGACCTTTAGTATCCTCTTCTTGATATTGTGTATCATTCTGTTGAATTGCTAATTATTTCCTTCTGCTTAAGGATTTCTTCAATTCACCTCTAGTTGCTTCAAACTAGTGTAATGCAAGTTGAATGTCAATCTTCTGATTCTCTATGATCTTTCCCAATTATAGACCTCCATTTCCAAGACCTTAACTCACAAGTGATTAGACTTATTTTAAGAGACAAGAGCTCTGATATCAATTGTTGGAAATCTAATATGGGAAGTGAGATACAGAGAGGGGGGGGATGAATCAGATATCTTCTATTAATTGTACTTTGACATAAATTTTACTTGCATATCATAAACATGAATCTTAATACTAAAATAGATCTAACAATCTAACTTCATCCATGAAAATGAAACACATAACATAAATATTTTGGTTACCCAGAAACCCTTCAAAGGTAAAACTTGGGTGGGGATGACACCCACAAATCTTCACTACTATAGTATAAAGTTTGTATGTTAGGGCTAAAATGTTTGATCACTTCAGATGATCTACCCTATGAGGGTTCTGCCCTATTAAGAGCTTACAGACTTGTACAATCTACCTTTATTAAAGGATTTGAAACTTACAACTAAGTAAGCACTTGGTTAAGAGATTTATGAAATCCTATTAGGACTACTTTGTTAAGAGATTTACCTTGATTCACCTGTTAAAATGTATTAGTACCTAATCCTTCAGTTTGTACTAAAAATGTTGATAACATAACTCCTATTTCCAATACTTATTTGATCTCAAAATCAAATGTATCTATGTTATGTCATTCACTGCTTTGCTTGGTCACTCTGACTGATCTCTGCCTATATCAAAATACTTCTCTATTCTGTGTACATGAGATCTCCTTAATTTCATCCAACCACATACATACATCATTTTAGGGTTTGTATCTCATCTTATATAAATATCTAATCAACCTCCTAGATCAAGATCAATGATCTAGATTCTCTACTTATGTCATTTAAGCATTCCCTTTACCTGATAGGTTACATGTCTTACATAGGGATTAATGATTATAAATGCAAGACGTAATCAACTCTGTGATTCCCTCAATAAAAATTAAATATTGTATATATTTTGGCCAAAACAATTTACCTAAGTTTTTGTACCATTATAAATACATATGTCAAAACTGGCTTGCTCCGCATATGAAGTCTCTGACACTTGACATTTACTGTTCTTCATATACTAGTGCTCAGCACTGACTCTTCTATACAACTCAGCATAAACTTCTCGGCAACTACTGAAGTATTCAGTGACCTTTGACTTGCTCGACAGTAACTACTACTCGGTAACTATATAAAATACAAGTCTAAAACATAACTTGGCCTTTACAAGATGGCTCGGTCGCAGTGATGACTGACCAACATTTCCTAGAAAATGACTAAGTGTAAGACACTAATAGACAACAAAACTTAGGGATCAACAAATTCTTCTTGTGTGAACAAATATTTTTGTCCATCCCATATTTTGGCCTCGAGAATAGGTTAATAACTAGGAAAACTACCCATAATTAAGGATTAGATATCCACTAAGAAGATATTTGCCTATTTCAAGGTGCATTTAAAAAATGAACTAAGGACATATACTTGAAATAGTGCAACAAGATATATGCACTAAGTTCCATTTTGAAGCCTCTGCAACTCATAAGTAAAATTGCAGAAAGTAAATGTTGAAATTGAATTCTTAACCTATCAATATAAGGAACACACTACAACAAATAACAAATTCAGACTTTACAAACAAGAACTACTCTAAGAACCTTGGCTGCAGGAACACACGAGGATCTAAATACTAAATAAGAAAGCAAGGAAAAAGCTAAGGTTCACTCACCAAGTGGGCCCTCTTGGGTTAGTGAAGCCAAGTTACTAACAATCTATGAACTCAACATAAACTTTTCTCTTTTATTTATAAAGGAATCGATTACACATTGGAACTGAAATCAATCTATATTACTGAAAACAAATTATATCAACATAACAATATAACTATTTGATTTATCTCTACTTGCTACTTGCTTCTTTCTACTTGGTACCTCGGAGAAGAGTATAGAAACTTATTTATACACCTAACTTAGCTGACTACCTAAACTACTATTGACCACTCATTTTTATTAATGGTGGTAGTTATTTACATTAAGAAGTTCATGAGGAATCACTCAACGAGGAAGAACAAGTTTCCCATGTAGAGCCATAGGAGAGAATATAGAAAACTTAAGTGCCTATATCTTTTATCAATAGATATAGTGTAACCAATTCACCCAAGGAATTAGGTGGCCTAGTTGGAACTGCACTCCATCTTTCACTCTTCTCTTTATGGTATCTTGAACTGATCTTCCATGATTGTTGCATACTTGCTATAAATCTATTGAATCCACTCCTCCTTCCTTGTTGACTTATTCCTATATAGAGAGGTTAGAAACACTAGATTTGCAACTAATTTATTTCACATTCATTCATTTATTACATCAATCCTAATTAATCATGCATACGCCACATAGCTGCAGTAAAATGAATCACTTGGTTATAGGAACTTATATCACACTTCATCCATTCACAATGAATTTCATAAAGGTAATTATAATTCTATTAAACCAAGCTTATCATCAAAACAAGTAAGTTCTAAACCATCATAAGGTTCTATCATAATTAAAAGTCTTGAACCTAAAGCATGAAAAAGAGTTTTTGGTGACTACCATGAGACACCATAGTTTAAAAATTCTTTAAAACATAGCAAGAAAATATATGAAAACATGGCCCTAATCTTGGCCCATCATTCCCCCTGACTTAGAGTCTTGTTGGTCCTCTAGCAATAGATAAATTTCTTATTCTGGAATTCATTTTGAATTCTGAGGTGGCTGATTGTCCAACAACTCCATTGGCTAGGGTCCAATAGTATCCTCTATTCTCCCTCATTTTCTCCCATCTTTGCACTTCTTCCTCCATGTTGAGTAGTGGCCATGATGAGTAGTGGCCATAGGAGAAATGGTGGCTAGAATTTGAGGGGTACCCAATATTCTTGTCTAACCCATCCTATCATAATATACCATGGTGCTCTTCGTGCTGCAAGTACATAATTTTTAGGTGAGTGGGGCTCTTCTCTTTTTATGTTGTTAGGAAGACTAGTCCACCTATGTATCATGGATGTAAGGACTCTTCTCCCTTCCTCTCCTTCCATTTCTTCATATTCATGGAAGGCTTCTTCTCTTAGGTTTTGTATCCTTTCCATATGTTCATTCTTAGTGAAAATCCAAATCCAATCATAATAAGTCCTACTTGCATCTTTACTTTCCACCCCAATTACTAGTGGAGCATCCAGCTCTTCTTGCCAGTAGGGTCTGGCTTGTGTTTCTCTTCTTATTGTACACACAAAAGTAGTGCATTTCTATGAATCTTTACATGCAAGGAAACTCAAGAATGAGCCCTCACAAATCGATCCATAGCTCTCTATGTATGGAGTTGCAAGATTGTAAAATTGCTCTCAGCTAGAGCTATGAAGCTAATGACCTTGCTAGTCAACCACACAATGAGAGATTCAAGTGAAGGCAAGGGCAAGAATGTCAATATCTCCAAGAATCAAATGAAATGCAATGCAAGTAAACTAAGAATGAAGATACAAGCTAAGCTAAATGATAACAATGCAATGCTTGAAAGGAAATCTAATCTATGAAAGGAAAGTGCAAACTAGACTATGAAAGGAAAGTACAAGTCTTACAATCCCTCCTAATTAAGCTATGTGAGATTAATCTATTGCATAAAGGAAATCTATACTAAGAATGCCATGATTATGCAACTATGAAAGCAAACCAAATGAGATGCAATAACAATGTCTTCAAAGCTTGAATGCAAGGATGTCTTCAAAGAGCTCCAAATGACCTAGAAAACCTGTAGCATAACATTAGTATTCAAAAATTGCATATGAAAATGATAAAGAGAGCTCTCCTTTTATAGGAAATGAAAAAGAATGGACCATGGAGATTAAGAGGCAAAAGACTTAATCAATGATGGAGCATCAAAGAAGAGCAATCCATATGCACAAGTATCCTCCAATGAGAAAATAAGAGTTGACTTTTGTGTCCATATGAGATGAAAAGTGTTTTTTCTCTTTTTATAAAATAAGAATAATGTTTTATTTGTGCAACTTAGGATAAAGGAAAAGGTGAAGGATTTTTTATTTATTAAAAGGGGAGGAAATATTCCTTTTGAATAAATAAAGACTTTAGGATAAAATGGTTAGCCCAAGGCAAATAATCAAAAATGATAAAATAGGACTTGATCAATGAAATTGATATAATTGATAAAATGCTGATTTTGAAAATATTGATTCAGGATTTGATAAATTGCTGAATGGGGGCCCAAAGTCTAGGCAACCATTTTAGGGTGCATACATTTGCCCCTCTTTGACTAATGTGTGATCATTCTGGGAACACATGCAGTCAAAGAAGAATTGAAATGTGAGATCGATTTGGGATCACAAAACAACCTAGATGTGTGTTCATTTTGGGAACACATCAGGACAAAAATAAGCAAAAGCTAAAAGACAAGACCAACACCGACGTTGCTAGGTGCAAATCAAGCCTTAGACAAAACTATCACCATCGTTGCTAGGCAATAATCGAGTCTAAAAAATAGGAGATAAAAATCAAAAGACAAAATCACCACTGTCACTACTAGGTGATAATCAAGTCTAAAAATAAGAATCTCAAGCTGAGCTGAATGATAAAGCTGAATCAAAGATTAAAGCTGATAGGTACTGCCCCCTCAAAATCAAAATCGAAATCAGCTAGAGGAGAACAGGAAATTGATAACCTTGATCAAAGCACTAGAAATCATAATCGAAGAATAGGACAATAGGATAACCATTAAGTAGTGAAAATATGCCCTAGTTTGACCAAGTCAAACTCAAAAAAATGAAGCGAGTGAAAATGAATGATAGACTAGAAGGTCAAAAGAGATGAGCGTGAAGAAATGAAGATGCCCCAATAAAGATCGAAGGATCAGGCCTCAAATAGTTATCCAACTGCGTAGAAGAGGGTGAAATTTTGAAATGCAATTTTGATTATCAAGATTAACTTAGATTTTGATTTCGAGTCCGAAAAAGGATCCAGGACGTCGAAATTAGCTAGGGGTGCAATTTTCGCACAATTCTGAGGTATTTGAAAAATTAGGTCAATAAGTCAAAATGCTATAAAAGGGGTAAAAAGGTCATTTTCAAAATCATTTGACTTTTATTGATTTGAGAATTTTTGAGATCTTAGAGAGAGAAATGGCTTAGCAAGCAGGCGTCCCGATCCACCGACATCGATTTGAGCTCTCCCAATTGCACAATCGGCCTCCACACTATGGTGCCCTGATATGTTTTCAGAAAAACTTGCCCCTTTTTGAGTCATTAAGAGCGTTTAATACATTTTAAACACATTTTTAAATTTTCCAAATTTTAAATTTTTAGATTAGGGTGAACTATCGCGCGATACTTTAGAAGTATCACGCCCTTTGGGGAGAAACATCGCGTGATACTTCGTGGGTCCAAATAGTGTCGCGTGGCTATGTAAACCAATATCACATGAGAATTGGCGAACTATCGTGCAATACTATGTGAAGTATCACAGGACAATATATCATCACCCGGCTATTGGAAAAAGTATTGTGTGATACTTTAACCAAAAATAGTATCGCCTAAGTTAAAAATTTAACATGTTTAGTGATTTTGAGCAAAATAACATGGGTCTAGACAATGTTTGCATTTTGAAGATGATTTATACTGATTTTTAGACATTCATCATGATATGTACTAACATCTAGCTTGGTTTAATGGTTTGCAAGAGCACTTTCTGGTGCTACTCATCACAGCGCCAAAGTTGGTGGGACTAAAGTGTGCTTGAGATCTTGATGATCCGGGCAAGGCTGACTTGAGAGTGATGAGATTTAGATATTTGGTGCAGTTTCCAAATATCTGGGCTGATCATGGATTGTTGACTGCTCTTCCCGAGAGATGGCATAGTGAGCACAACACCTTCCACCTACCCACAAGAGAGGCATCCATCACACTAGAGGATGTCTATCAGATTCTTTGAGTACCATGCCATGGAGAGCCGGTGAGTAAAATCATGCTTTAAGATATAATTATTTAAATATAATGTTCCCATATGATGAAAACTAACATGATTGTTTGCTGGCATAGGTGTACTATGATCAGGATGCCACTGAGGGCTGACATGCTATCCAGGGCATGTTTCAAGATGTCACTATCATTGACAAACATGTCAGCTGGGAGTGACTAATTGATGATTTTGGTAGAGACTTCCCAATGCCCTGCATTGTTGCCTCCATCATCTCACAGGCCCTGATGACTAACCGTAGTCAAAAGGGATTCCCTCTCAGATGGGGCAGACTACTAGTTGACTTGGTAGGAAGACCTTAGTGCATGGCATGGGAACCTGCCATACTTGCAGAGATGTATCATGAGCTACACGAGATCATCTACAAGGATGGTTGGACATGGGCTTGCAGTGCCATCCTAGCACAAGTGTGGGCTTGGGATCACATTGCTGTGATACGGCCCAGGGTTCAGCCGAGAGAGCGGAGATACCCGTACATATACAAGTACAAAGGATTCATATCACATGCCCATACTGGGGATGTGACATACTATCGACGGGTTCTGGATGAGATGACCTCGTTAACATGGAGGCCATTCAGGGATGTTGAGGCATGGGGGGATGCAGATGATGAGTTGAGCTATATGCTATGTAGCTGACCATTGGTAGGCTGACACTTTGATATTGTTGAGAGGTTTTGCATCACATGAGTATGGTGACAGTTCAGACGGCAGCAGCGGGTCTTGGTAAAGACCACTACTTATGTTAGGGCTAGGGACAAGGAGGGACATGGGTGGCTACCCATGTTAGACTATCAGCAAGCCATTGCGGAGATAGATGGCATCAGGAGGGAGCCTTGGGAGTACCTTCCTGATATGGCTGATGCAGGATTAGATGCAGCATATAGGGCTGAGTGGTGGAGGGCACCATTCCCTTGTTTCACAATACCTAATGCTCTGGTAGCAGCTCAGGGTGGGGATGGGGATGATGGGGGAGATAGAGGAGACATAGGGAGAGGGAGAGGGAGAGGGATGGAGAGGGGGGAGGGATCAGGCTTAGGTGGCCAAAAATAGCCACGGGGACAAAGATTGGTGACCCCTGAGGATGAGGTGAGACCAGCTCATCGACAGGTAGAGGTATAGTAGGATTAGCTGGTAGGAGGGGATGACCTGAGAGCCAGGATCTAGGCTCTAGAGACGGAGATGCAGTAGCTGAGGATCACCATAGTAGTAAGAGACCAGAAATTAGCCGACCTAAGGGCAGAGAGAGATCAACATATCACTGATCTCAGGGTAGAGATAGCATGCCTGGAGCAGCCATGCAGGCTAATGCAGCAGAGATCTAGAGAGAGACAGCACGAGCTACTTATTACCATGGAATCTACCTACAGGTTGTACCCGAGGGATAGAGAGTGCCACATTACTCTCAAAGGGAAAGAAGGTCAGATATGGTGCCAGACATGGCAGTAGCACCACCTCCACCACCACCTTGTGATGGGGAGAGTCAGACCTAGGGTTAGGGCTTAGGCTTAGATGTTTTGAGACATATCCTGAGACTTGTGATCCAAATTTTGGGATCTCATATTGTATGTTTTATGATGACATTGATTTATATATGAGATTACTGGATGTTCGATATATCTTGTGTTTACGTCTCACTTGTGATGTATGTATCAGTTTATGTATTGTCTCTCATAGATGTATGTTTAATTCTCATGTGTATGATATAGACTCATGTTTCTGAAAATGACATTTTTGAGACATAGATATGATGATATGATTAACCCCTTGTGATTACAGGAATAGGTTTGAGATGAAAGATAAAGAGTGAAAGACATGATCGAGAAAAGTGAAGATGAGCACAGTTGACCGACAGGTCCACGTAAGATGAAAAGGAGAGCTCTTTCCATATGCAAAATGCAAAAACTAAACTAATATGAACCTAGGAATGCAAGCTACTATGAAAAGTGGTTGACTTGCAAGGTCACAACGCTTAAAGACATCTAATTATCATCATCGAGCGTTATTGGTAGCATCGTAAGATCATACAATACTCACTAGTATGACTATGGGTATATGAATATGATCTATATCAGATAGAAATGTGGGAATCCCACCTAGGCACCAAAGACATGTAGGTCAAGATGACTAGTGTAGTGAGATTACCTAAGTTTACTATAGCGAGATTATGCTTGCATCAGGACATAAGAAGGTCAAGATGGCTATAAGCATGCACTCACAAAACAATCAAGGATAATACCTTGTCAATCCCTAGTGTCAAGTAGGACCAGCATAAATGCTCATGAAAGTTAGGATCAACGAAATATACCCACAAGCAGATAAAGAAATAAAACATGTTCTCATACCCTCAGTCTTCTAGCTATGCATCATCGAAAACTTCTCAAGGAGAGACCACTCATCAAAGAAATCATCATAGACAGCACACAAAATAAATAAGGTCAACATATCTCAGCAAGTTGATTGGTTAAGTGCATGTGTGTTGATCATAGGGTCAAACTCTGATTATTGCATCTACAAATGAGCAATATCACATCATACTAGACTGGTGGGTAAGACATCTGATAAGTGTTGAGAAACACTCGACACTAGGGTAGTGTTGAAAAACACTGTTTGGGGTGGTGTTGAAAAACACCTGTTTGTGAAATGCCCCAAGAGACAAATGCACCTAAAGGACCTATGCTAACAGTTATGACCCCTAGACAAAGACAAAGACCAATTCCAAACCAAGTCAAATAAGGTCAAGGCATGATCGGGAATGGCTAAGTGTCGAGGACGCATGCTAAAAGACAAGGGTGCAAAGACCTCAAGTAGCGCCTGTTTCCAGGTTTTCACCACTTGGAAGAATTTTTTTGATTTTTCAATTTTTTTGTATTTTTGCTACCAAGGCGCCTGTTTCCAGGTTTTCACCAAGGCACTTTTTCTATTTTTTTGAATTTTTTACTTTTTTTTATTTTTTTGTATTTGTTTATTTTATTTTATTTTATTTTTAGGACTTTACATGCTTTTTAGGATTTTTTCAGCATCATATATGGATTTTTTTGGTATTTTTTTAGGATCATAAAATATGTACAAAGGATGCCCCCAAACAGAATAGGCATCATGGATAGAACTTCTTGAGGTGCAAAATATTAATAGGATCAGGGAGTTGTTCCCCCTGTTCATCAGAAAGCAAGTAAGCACCTGTCCCAAAATCAGCAGTAATAATGTATGGTCCAAGCCAATTAGGTTCAAATTTGCCCTTTTGTTCTTGATGTTGTTGGTTCTTAGGATTCTCACGCAGGACAAGATCTCCTACTTGAAATTCTCTAGGGTGAACCTTCTTGTTGAATGCTTTGGACATACACTTTTGGTAGACTCTCATGTGATCAAAAGATGCTCTTTGTTTCTAATCAAGAAGTTCCAATTCTTGCAATCTCATGGGACGATAATCTTCATCTGTAATCAAACCTTTGAGAGAGACTCGAAGTGAAGGAATCTCAACTTCTAAAGGTAATATTGCTTCAGCACCATAAGTGAGGGCAAAAGGAGTAGCCCCTGTGGGAGTACGAATACTCATTCTATAAGCCCACAAGGCTAGATTGATCTGTAAGTGCCAGTCTCTACCATTCTTGTGAACTGTTCTATGGAGAATCTTAGGAATGGTTTTATTAGAGGCCTCTGCTTGTCCATTTCCTTGTGGGAAGTAAATGGAGGACCAATGTTGTTTTATCTTGAATTTCTTGCAGAGGTGTGTAAGGTCCTTATTTTTGAATTGACCTCCATTGTCAATGATTATCTTAGAAGGTATCCCAAACCGACAAATGATATGATTCAATATGAACAAAGAAATTGTCTTTCCTGAAGCAACAGAGAGTGGAACAACTTCTACCCATTTGGTAAAGTAGTCAGTAGCAGTAATTATGAATTTATGTCCACCTGATGAGTTGGGATGAATCTGTCCAACAAGGTCAAAGGCCTAGCACTGAAATGGCCAATGAGAAATAGAAGGAATAAGCTCCCTACCTAGAGCATGAATCAGGTTTCCATGTTTCTGACATTTTTCACAAGACTTGGTAAAAGCTATAGCATCCATCTGCATTGTGGGCCAATAGTACCCTGCCCTAAGCAACCTTCAGGCCATGGCAAGACCATTGGAATGTCCTCCACAAATGCCCTCATGGATGTCAA
Organism: Chamaecyparis obtusa; assembly: GCA_027943335.1. Classification (NCBI taxonomy): domain Eukaryota; kingdom Viridiplantae; phylum Streptophyta; class Pinopsida; order Cupressales; family Cupressaceae; genus Chamaecyparis; species Chamaecyparis obtusa. Next base: position 631,571 of record BSBK01002116.1, read on the forward strand.
CTAATGCTCAATCCGACTTATCCTTTTCCAAGCACCTAAGAAGTGTCCCATCTAAACCCCTCCTATATAGATCACCAGAGATAAGGGTATGGTGAGAGGCATTACAGACAAGGTTTCTTCGTTCATATCAGTTAAATGATTTGGGAATGAAGCCATCACGAAGGTAGGAATATATAGCACCATAACGGGAAGACTCACGAGTGACCAAGGTACAAATGACATGGCTTTCAGAGGAGTCAAAGATGGGATGATGTAGCTCTTCCACCAGGAATTCAAATCTTGATTCATGTTGTTCCAACTGAAGGAGTGAAGCTAATGTAGCCATAGCATCTGCAGCCTTGTTTTCTGCTCTAGGGATCTATTGAAATGTTACAAATGTGAAATAGCATTGCAATGAATCAACCATCCTTTTGTAAGGGATCAGCTTATCATCCTTAGTTTGGTATTCTTCATTTACTTGGTTGATAATCAATTGCGAATCCCCAAAGACATGCAGCTCTGTAATTCCCCATTCTATGGCCATCTTCAATCCATTAGTTAGGGCCTCATATTCAGCAATGTTGTTTATGCATGGGAACAATAATTTATAGGACTTGGGAATAGTACACCCATGAGTGGAAACAAACAACACTCCCGCTCTTGATCCATTTTGCATATTTGAACCATCAAAGAACATCTTCCATGTTCTTGTAGTCATGTACATTATGTGTTCATCTGGAAACTCAACTTTCATTGGTGCTTTGTCTCAGATTGGAAAATAAGCCAATTGGTCTGCAATGGCCTGTCCTTTTATAGCTTTACACTCAACATACTCTATGTCAAATTCTGAAAGAATCATCATCCATTTACTAAGTCTACCCATGAGAGCAGCCTTACCAAGCAAGTATTTTAGAGGATCAATTTTGGCAATGAGATGTATAGTATGGGCAAGCATGTAGTGATGCAACTTTTGGGAAGCAAACACCACCGCAAGGCAAGACTTCTCAATACTAGTATAATTGACCTCATAGGAAACAATCGTTCGACTGATGTAGTAGATGGCTCTTTCCTTCCCCGTATCATTAAGTTGAGCCAACAATGCCCCCAAGGAAGATTCTATCGCTGAGATGTACAAAATCAATGGTTTTCCTGGGATAGGAGGCATCAAAATTGGAGGATTAGCCAAGTATTATTTTATTTGATCTAGGCTTTTTTGCCAATCCTCGTTCCAAGCACATGTGGCTCCCTTATGCAGTGTCTTGTTGAATGGTTTTTCTCTATCTGCAAGCTGTGAAATAAACCTCCGTATGGATTGGATTCATCCTTGAAGACTTCTCATCTGACTAATGTTCTTAGGAGGTGGCATATCTAATATAGCTTGAACCTTTTCAAGATCCACCTCTATTCCTTTGGCTGAAATTATGAATCCTAGAAGTTTACCTGAGGTAACCCCAAATGCACACTTTTTCAGATTCAATCTTAACTGAAACTGCTCCATTCGATCTAGAATTACTTCCAAATCTTGTAGGTGTGTACCCCTTTGCTTAGACTTGGCCAATGTATCATCCACATAATCCTCCATGTTTTTATGCGTCATATCATGAAATATTATGGTCATAGCTCTTTGGTATGTGGCTCCTAAATTTTTTAAGCCAAATGGCATGATGTTCCAACAATAGGTTCCCCATGCACATGTGAATGTTGTCTTTTCTTGATCCTCAGGAGCTATCTTTATTTGGTTATAACTGGAAAAACCATCCATTAAAGAATATATCTCATAGCCCGCAGTCATATCCACTATCATGTCTATGTTAGGGAGTGGAAATTCATCCTTTGGGCAAGCTTTGTTAAGATCTCTGAAGTCTGTGCATACACGAATGGACCCATCATGCTTTGAAACTGGAATAATATTTGAGATCCACTCGACATAGTCGATAGCTCTAATAAATCTTGCTCCTAAGAGCTTTTCTAATTCAGCCTTAACAAGGAGAGCTATATGAGGGTGCATTTTCCTCAACTTCTATTTTACTGGTTTAATTCCTGGAGTTATAGATAAGTGATGCATAATAAGATTAGTGTCAAGCCCTGGCATGTCTGAATATGTCCAAGCAAAATTGATTTTCTTCTTTTATAAGAACTTTGTGTATGCCTCTTTTTCTTGCATTGATAGAGACTAAGCTAGATGAATCACTTGTGTAGCCTCTTTTGTATTCAAATTTACTGGCTGTGTAGGCTCAATAAGAATTGATGACCTGTCTTGGAAATAACTCGATAGGTTATTAAGTACCCCATCCTTAGGTGCCTCAAAGAGGTTTTCACCTTCGAATATGTCATTTCTTTTTACTTTTTTGGGTTCTGACACCGCCACATAGTGGTTTTCGCCATCAGAACCATTTCTCTTTTTTTTCTTTTCTTTTATTTTATGACTGAGGTACTTAATATCTGGCTCCCTCATACTTGTTGTAGGTTCACTGGTGGAAGAGACTACGGGTTCAAGAGCATTCAAGTAGCAAGCTATCTCGTAGTCATTGTGAAAAGTGAGGAGCTGAGGCTCTTGGCAAAGTTGTGACCAATCAATCAAATGATGGTTTACAAGGGGCAGGTCAATGACTGGTTCAACATTGTTGATACAAAAGGCATTATCTCCAGTGATCACATAGTTTGGATCTGTCAAGTTTCCCTCTAAGATACCCAAATTAGGACTTGTCCTACCAAATGAAGCATCGTCCACTAAGGCAATTCGAGGAGTCTAGTCCTCTAGTCCTACACTAGGTTCGTCAGTCATGTCGGGTTAAGTACTATAGGTATGAACAACATCCATGTCTAAATCAACTGTTCCATTTGAAATTGAGTCCTATTCGAACTCATGTCAGTCTGTCTCTAAATCAGTATTTGAGCCTCGTGATGTAGAAGCCTCAAGGTTGGGAAGGATCTCCCGTTCTCTAGCACTAGCATTGTTACCATCTGTCGCAGCTAGGATAGAAACACTTTCCATTGTCAATCTAGCATTCATATAGTCACTATCCATCACAGCTAGGATAGGAGGACTGTCAATTGTCAAATCTTTTGAATCTCCCCAAAGGAGAGCTGTTGAGGGTACCCAATCATCAGACATGTCTTGTTGGTTTTGGAGATTAGGTGTATAATCTGAGTCACTGTCACTATCCATCGCAGCTAGGATAGGAACACTTTTATTCTTTCCATTATCAAACCCCTGGCCAACCATTGACTTAGTCCTATGACCAAAAAGAGCATGATTGAGTGGTTCAGCCTTTGCATCTAGCCTATGACTGAGAGGGCCATGACCTGGGTAGCCCATGTTGGTAACCAACGTGTATCCTCTCCCATAAGTCTTAGGAGATGGGGAAAAATTTTCATTATATAGGTACTTTTCTTCTCTGTATATCCAATCTATAACAGCCACCTCTTCTTTCTCATCTTGAATAGGTACTGAAGATTCTACAAAAGTATCAAACAGAGTCATGGCTGAAGATGAGGGATGCATCTCTTGTGACGGTTTACCATAGGACCTAGGTAAAATTGGTAACTTTGTAAAGGAGTCAATTTGATATCCTCCCATACCAAGGTCTATGGACTTGAATTTATCCTTACATTGCTCAAGAGCTGCCCCAAAATTGTCTACTTCTCTATTTAAGGGAACATGGGCCCTTGCTGAAATGGAATTAATAGATAAGGTACTGTCACCTGGTATGCAGACTTCTATGCCATTGTATGGAAACTTGACACATTGGTGATAGGTAGACGGTACTACTTGCATGTCGTGAATCCATGGTCTACCTAGTAGGATGTTGTATGCTAGAGGACCAACATCAATGATTTGAAACAAAATGTCCTTTTCAACAGGACCAATTCTGACTGGAAGAACAACTAACCCCTTAGAACTTCTCTCAACCTCATCATAGGCTTTGATAGTAATTTTCTTCCTGATATCAATGGCATGCTCTGAGTAACCTAGGTTTTTCAAAAGACTTAGAGAACAAATATTGAGCCCAGCACCCCCATCTATCAACACACGCCTAACATGGGTTTTATGGATCATGACCTCAATGTGAAGGGCAAGATTGTGCGGATGGCTCAAGGCTTTATCATCTTCTTTGAAAAATGTAAGGTAATGTGGGCTAGCCAGGTGGTTGACCATGTTCTAGAATTGATTGACATCTATATTATTAGGGACATTTTATGCACGCAAAGCATCCTCAAGGACACGCTTGTGTCTAGGAGACAATTCTAAGAGCTCAAAGATGGAAATTTGTGCTAGCATTCGTTGTAACTAATCAACAAGGTCGTAACTTATATCGGGACCAATTGTAGATTTAGGAGGAACACTTTTGGACACTGGTTGCTTAGGTTTGCTAGAATTAGGACCTCTAATGATAATAGGACCTTGGTACTGACCCCTAGTAACAACATTGAGAGGCTAAGATGACCTTCAAGATTGAGGACCTCTAAGCACAATAATGGGTCCTTCATCAAATATTGGAGGTGAGCTTACATCATAGTCATAGGGATCATTCCCTCTCATCATGTTGACATCATTGTTCACAACCTCAAGCATATTAATGACATTTTCCACAGCTGTATAGGTATAATTAATTGCGGCCTTGCCACTCTTGTTTTGAGAGGTCTCCCCCTTCTCATACTTAGGCAAGGGCTCCTTAAAAGCTTTGTGGTCTGCGTTTGTGGTCAATCCATCAACTTGTAATTTCCCATTCTCAATAAGGTCTTGAACAAGATGTTTGAGTTTAAAACAACCTTCAATGTCATGTCCAATCCCATTGTGGTATACACAGTAAGCTTTCTCATTCCACTAATAAGGTTTAGGATCTGTTATGCAAAATTTTGAAGGATCATGGGTTGTACCAAATTATGAGCAATCAAGGTCTTAAAAATATCTGCATAAGAGTCCCCAAGTTTAGTGAATTGTCTCTTTCCTAACTTAGATTTATCTTGATACTTGGGCTTGTGCTCTTGTTGATCTGAGGATGTCTGCAACTTCATAGCTTGAACTGCGTTAGATAAATTAAGAACTCCTTGTTCCTTAGGTTGTGGAGAGTCAACAACTCTGTCATTGACTACGTGCTTATTTTTGTTCCAATATGAGTTCTTTTTGTCCTTATTGTTGTTGTTATTGTTTTGGCCATTATTGTTGTTACTTTGTTTGGCCAAAATACCTTGTTCTTTTAAAACATCCTCGATGTGACATGTAGTTTCTACCATAGTGTCAAAAGAATTAAAGACCATTTTTCTAACTTCATATCTTAATTCTGGCACTAGATTGCTCACAATTATATCAATCCTTTCTTCCCCAGGGATGGTCCTAGAATACTTGGAGCATAAATGTCTCCACCTTTGTAAAAATATCACAAAGGGTTCCCCTTGATTTTGTTTTAACTTACACAAATCAAGCATGGTGACTGACCTTGATAAATTATATGCAAAATGCTGCACAAACCTTTGGACAAGTTCTTTGAATGTTTTAACAAGAGGGGTAATGTTAGTAAACCACTCCATAGCTTGGCCTTTAAGGCTTCTCGGGAATAATCTCATAAGGTAGGAGTCCTCGTGATGAAACTCAAAGCTCATGATATAGAACTATCGTACATGGTCATGAGGGTCACCACTACCATCATATTTGTCATATCTGGGGATTTCAACCTTTCTAGGAAAATCTACCATAACCACACTTTTGTCAATGGGATTGGGACATATGGAGTCCAAGTTGAAGGAACTCTTAGGAGCCATCATTTTTTCCATAGTCTTTTGCATCTTCTTAATCACCTCATCGGTTGAAGGGTTTTGCTTCTTAATCTTTTGGTCCACATCAAAGTTGTATGGGACTTTTGCACCCTTATTGATTAGACTTTCTAAGAACTGATCCTTATTTTGCTCCACATACTTCTCCACATATTGTTGGAAGGATGGTTCTTGTTGCATTATCATGAAATCAATAGTGTCAACATTGGCATTACTTCCTCTATGTTGAGAGCCATGATGAGCTCGTTGGGAGGGTTGTCTTGAATATCTAGGAGGTGATTGTCTCCTATGATGGTTATACTGAGAAGTCCTTCTTCCTCTAGGACTAGGTGATCTTGATGGAGTCCTTGACCTTCTTCTTGGACTTGGTGAGGGAGTGGATGGTGGAGAGTTGGTTCCACTGTTGGTACCCCTATTGTTGAATTGGTCATGGAGTTGTTGAGCTAGGAGCCTATCTCGTTCTTCTTGTGCGGCTCTTCTCTTTATGTCTCGCAAAGCTCTTTCCTCATCCTCCAATTGTTTGAATCTTTCTTCCTTAGAAACTTATTCATCCAAGAAGGCTTGTTTTTCCCTCTCAATGCGTCTCAACCTGTCACTTGTGTATCGTGAGGTGTCTCTAAGTGGAGAAGGTTGTCTTGAATGTCTGGATACATTAGCTGCATTGATATGAGCATCACCAGATTCATTGTTTTGGTCTTCAAGTTGTGACCGTGTATCTGAGTGAGCTTGCCTATGATGTTTATCAGCTTGTTGATGAGCATCTAGATACCTTGTGTTGATAGGAGGTGATCCAGGTGGGCTATCAGAAGAAGACCCAGCAGACATCACGTCACCCCTATGTCGTTGGAACATGTCATTAAGATTTTAATTCATTGCTTCTCTTTGTTGTCTAGTGAAGGTGTAACTCATATCCATATTTGATGAAAAAGGTGCTAAAGAGGAACTCAATTCATTGGGATTACTCTTTGGGTCAAAACAAACTTTAGACTCACTTTTAGGGGATTGATCGAAAATGGGTTCCTTTCCCTTTCACTGTTGACGAGTCTTAACTAAGGGTAACTGATTAAAGATAACTGGGGGTCATTTTCCTTGATTCACTTGGTACCTTGTTGTAACTGACATGAAAGAAAAGGATTCTTGAAGATAAGATGATCTCTCAAAGTGCTAATCACCAACTAGGATAATTAAAGTTCTCTAATGTCCAAAAAGAGATGGTACGATAGAAATTGCAAATGGTGTTACCAACACTGTCAAAGAGGTGCTAAAATCAAAGGATCAATATCCTTGCACGTTTGAACTGGGAGGGTGGACTTAGCCAAATTGTATAATTGAAATTGAATTTGAGTGGAAATGATTTGGACAAAAAAAGTACTAGAATTCTCCAAGAATGTTACTAACAAGTCTAGAGATATACTTTCTCAAAAGGAATAATCTTCTAACTTGACAATTCTTCCCAAGGTGACTTTGTAAATCGAATGACACTACCCCTAGAGGGCTAAAATAGAAATTCAGGGTAAAGACAGGCTTCCAGTGGTAGGATAAGTTACCTTCCTAAAGACCCAGCCAACTAAAAGCAATTGTGAAATGACTGAAACCAGGTATACAGCAAAAAATTCACAGGCGACACTTTCCAGGCTAACCAGGCGATACTTCTCACTGAGGTGATATTTCACCTTTCACCATGCGATAAATCTCACAGTAACCAGGCGATATACTCCAAGTAGGTTGGGTGATAAACCAGAGGAAATGAACTATTGCATGATATTTCTTCTCAAAGTAGGCGATACTGTTGCAGAATTGTTCAACTCTTAACTAGAATTGTGTAAAATTTGCATTTTCGGGTCTGTTTGATCAAAAAATTTAGTTTGAGGGTTGATTTTTTTTATTCAAATCACAATGACAACAAAAATTTGATAGGTTTGCAAATAGTATGAGATCAAACGTGTTCCAAGCACTTGAAACAAGGGCAAAAGAAACCTTTCCAAGACAAACACTTGTGATATCAAAATAGAAAAACACCTTATGAATCTACTAATTGTTTGAATGTTCAAGAACGTTGGCACTGGTATTACACAATCGAAAACACTTCAAGCAATATCTATCCTAGAAAGTCAAGGCTCAATACTTAACAACTTGGCCCACACTTGATGCTCCCTTGCCTCACACAAAGTGGTTGCCCACAATAGATATTGGCTCTGTCATGGAAGTGTCAAAGACACAACCAAAGGAACACATATGGTGAGTAATCTTGGGGTGATCTGGGTTATTCCACTTGGATCAATCCTTGCACCAAGAAGCTAAGCAGCAAAATAGGGTGGTCTCTATCTATGGTTCTTAGTAAGGGTTTCCGTTCGTAGTACCCCTCTTGCTCCTCATAAAGGACTGGGACCTCGCGGCCTCAAGAGTACCTTAAGCATTCTTGCTCAATACTTTTCTCATGGTCACAATCTCATAAGTACTCACATCAAGTGAAGACAAGCACTACGTCTACCAAGGTTTTGTGTTCTTGATAGCCTTGAGTTTATAGTGGGTCAAAATAGCTGGCAATAAGCTTGTCCCCACTTGGGTCGTTCCTCTTGATTGCTCAAGAGCAGGCCCACTAAAGGATTCTAACAATCTAAACAAAAATGGATCAACTTATGAGATTCAAGGATTTTGTCTCACCACAAGGGTGAAGAGCATACTCCCCTTATCTCAAAGCTTTCTCCCAAACACACCAAGCAAAGGTTCAATTACCCTCTTGCTTTCAAAATCCAAAGATGAGTCAAGATTTTCTGGTTCACCACAAGGGTGAAGAGCATACTTCTCCTACCACCCAAGAATTCCTACAACAAGATATTAAGTGCCTATGAAATGAAACAACTAGTATATGACGCACTCAATACAGAAAGCAAATTAAACAAGCACTTGATTTGGGTTTTTATGCTTTGGGTAGCCCTGCAAAAACTAGTAGTAGCCCTTGTGCATTTGAAGTTTTGACATGCGTTGTTTTAGCAAAATATTTCAAGCAAATGCACCTATAACCACAACTTGTTAGCCCAACAAAGTTAGAACAATCCAACATCCAATTAGCTCCAAGCAATCCACTATCAAAAGTATTTAAAGCACTAAAAGTGGAATACTTAACTCACCAAGTAAGTGTGAAGTGAGTCCAAAAAGTGGAACATTTAACTCTTCACACAAACTCAAAGAAAGTCAACACCTTAGAAAACTAATGAGATCAAGAAAGCATAAAAGGGAGAACTTTGTGGAACACTTAATGCTCTTTTCAAGTAGACCCCTCCCCTATGTATGAATGTTGACCTTGCATCCAAAGGGTGATAATGAGGGGTGATTAGAAATAAGCGAGTCCAACACCCAATTTAGCTAACAAGCTCAATCAAAAGTACTCTTCAAGTGAGTGTGAAGTGAGTCTAAAAAAAGTGAAACATTTAACTCCTCACACAAACTCAAGGCAAGTCCACACTTTAGAAAACTAATGAGATCAAGAAAGCATAACAAGGGGGAAACTTTGTGGAACACTTAACGCTCTTTTCAAGTAGACCCCTCCCCTATGTATGAATGTTGACCTTGCATCCAAAGGGTGGTAATGAGGGGCGATTAGAAATAAGCGAGTCCAACACCCAATTTAGCTAACAAGCTCAATCAAAAGTACTCTAAAGTTGCTTATCAATACTACTCAAAAATGAAAAAGGGTTGAATCAATGAAATATTTAACTTTCCAAGCAAACATAGAGTGAGTTCACAAAGTGGTGCATTTAATTCTCTATGTAAACAAGGAATGAATCCATGCCCCCCAATCACTCAATGAGATGTTTGATATTGGAAACCAAGAAGCATTCACCTACACAAACTTGTAAAAACAAATCTATGTTCTTTCATTCACCATTAAGAGCATAAAAGAGATGTGCCTATGAAAGCAAGTAAACATTCAAGCCAAACACATGAAAGGTTCTTTTTAAATCCAAAATCCAAATGAAAGTGCAAAAAAAAAATTGAGTGCAACTATGCAAATTAATTATGTCTAAGTGCAGGAAACAGAAACAGCAAGATAACTAAATCAAGATTCGGCCAAAAAACCTCAAAAAGGCTCACTGTCGGGTACAAAAATAGACTACAAACACCAGAATTATCGCATGACACTTCTCAGTGTGCTGGGGCGATAATATTAGTCTGAGTGATACTCTACTCTATACCTAGGTGATACTTCATCCGAGACCAGGTGACAGTTCCTGAAACAGGCGGGCGATACTTCCGACAGGGGAAGTATCTCTCATGTATACAGAGAACTATCACGTGATATTCTTGGAATTATCGCATGATACACTAAGACAAAAAACCCAGAGACCGCAAATAATGTCCAAAAATCACTAAAAATATGACAAAAATGCAAAATCTAAAGGACAAGGCTAATCTACTCTGCCCCATGGTGGGCGCCAGAAATGTACACACAAAAGTAGTGCACTTCTATGAATCCTTACATGCAAGAAAACTCAAGAATGAGCCCTTGAAAATCGATCCATAGCTCTTTATGTATGGAGTTGCAAGATTGTAAAATTGCTCTCAGCTAGAGTTATGAAACTAATGACCTTGCTAGTCAACCACACAATGAGAGATTCAAGTGAAGACAAGGGCAAGAGTGCCAATATCTCCAAGAATCAAATGAAATGCAATACAAGTAAACTAAGAATGAAGATGCAAGCTAAGCTAAATGATAACAATGCAATGCTTGAAAGGAAATCTAATCTATGAAAGGAAAGTGCAAACTAGACTATGAAAGAAAAGTACAAGTCTTACAATCCTTCCTAATTAAGCTATGTGAGATTAATCTATTGCATAAAGGAAATCTATATTAAGAATGTCATGATTATGCAACTATGAAAGCAAACCAAATGAGATGCAATAACAATGTCTTCAAATCTTAAATGCAAGGATGTCTTCAAAGAGCTCCAAATGACCTAGAAAACCTATAGCATAACATTAGTATTCAAAAATTGCATATGAAAATGAAGAAGAGAGCTCTCCTTTTATAGGAAATGAAAAAGAATGGACCGTGGAGATTAAGAGGCAAAAGACTTAATCAACGGTGGAGCATCAAAGAAGAGCAATCCATATGCACAAGTATCTTCCAATGAGAAAATAAGAGTTGACTTTTGTGTCCATATGAGATGAAAAGTGTTTTTTCTCTTTTTATAAAATAGGAATAGTGCTTTATTTGTGCAACTTAGGATAAAGGAAAAGGTGAGGGATTTTTTATTTATTAAAAGGGGAGGAAATAGTCCTTTTGAATAAATAAATACTTTAGGATAAAATGGTTAGCCCAAGGCAAATAATCGAAAATGATAAAATAGGACTTGATCAAGGAAATTGATATAATTGATAAAATGTTGATTTTAAAAATATTGATTTAGGATTTGATAAATTGCTGAATGGGGGCCCAAAGTCTAGGCGACCATTTTAGGGTGCATACACTTATCTTATTTTGAATCCATGAAATAAACATCCTAATCTGAATATCACCAATATAAGCCAAAGGGTTCCAGTTAACATCATGGGGAACAACGTAGTTATGCAGGTAAAGTTCACATAGAAAATTATTGATGGTTGTAAGGGATTTGTAGAATATGACATAAAATTCTTGAGCAGACTCCATAAAAGGATTAAGACCCTAACCTATTCTTGTTAAGTTCAAATTATAAAACTATTCATTGAGATAAAGGTTTTAAACCCTTGCTGGAGACCTACAAATCATAAGTTCAGGAACTATTTATGTGATCTTAGTGATCTTACCTTTTGGCTCCAAAATTTTCTCATCTTTATGGTAAAGCTCAAGTTGTTGATTATCTATAATTCTCTGCATCCTTTCCTTTTCAAGCTCCCATAGTGCCCTTTGTATCTACATATCCATGTGCAGGTTGATTCTTGCAATAAAGGTGGTAGACAAATCTGGCAGAGTATTCAAGCCTTAGTCCTCTATAGAAGGATATGCCCCTAGTGGCACATAAATTCATGACCATACTATAATGGCCCCCTCTATATTTTTCTATGTTAATTGTTGAGCCATGGAGGCCAACTGATCCAAGTCACCATCATCCTACATCTAATCAATCATTCTCTCTTTAGCAACTCCTTCCTTATATTATATGTATCTTTTCTCCTCTAGAATATGAGGTGACTCACTTGGTGATTCAAAATTTTGAACAATTAGTGTGTTACCATCCTCAAAAAAAATTTCAACATCGGGATTAATTTGTACATTAGGTGGCATTTTCCACCTTCAAAAACATCTTCACCAACAGAAAACACGTCATTACCCAGTGCATCTTCATCCATTATCACATCATCTAGCCTCTAGTCACGCATTTCACCCTTTGGTTCATCAGGAAAGCCTTATGCTCCCATTGATTTAGAAGATTATATTGTTACAGTTGGGCCTTCAAGAGTAGGGGCTAGTTGCTGGAATTTTTCTCTTAGCCTATGGCTTTGCCTTGCAGGGGCTTCAACCACAACCTCAACAATGTTTTGTTTCCTAGATTTCTTCTGTGAAGACTTGGTTGCAGAGGTAGTGGTTGTACGAGATTTCTCAGTCACAACTTATATTTTATGCGAGGGAGGAGTAGTTTTGGCAAGAGATTCCCTTTCTAATTTTTCTTCTTCTACAATATTCCCCTTTCCTTTATCCTTTTTACTATATGGCCTAGTCCTAGGTTCTTTCGAAGGTATGTCTTCTTGTGGTTGGATAGGGGTTGCTTCTGGAATCTCAAAGGATGCCTCAGGTTTATTTTCTTCAATGTTTGGCTCAGTCATAGGTGTAGTTGTAGGGTTTATGCCAACATTTCCAGAGGTTCCTCAAGTTGAGCATGGAATAAGGGAGATCCTTCCCTAACCTTGGAAGTTCCTTCACTATTTGTGACCCTACGGTACAATCTTGTCCCCCTAGGTCCTACATCTTCCTGCTTAAACCTCCCAATTCTCACAAATTCTTCCCAAGATGTGAGAGACACTTATCTAAGAGCCTTTTCCACAATAATTTTTATCAAGCAATGATGTGAAATAGAATGAGCCGTACCTTTTTGAACCTCAAAGGCACTTTTGAGAAGAAAATTGTAGAGAACGTTAAGCACATTCATAGGCCTATTTTCATGTCTGACATGGTTAAGAGGCTTGAAATGAATGGAATGTAGATATGATTTCCAACCCTCGCAAGTGAGGTACTTCATAATATATGTTATAGTTTTAATATAATCTTGCGGCAACGATGGTCTCTTGGTACCCTTCTTCTTGTCTACTTCCAACAGGGGATCTATATGCAAAGTAAATTGTGCCCTTGCAGAACGTACATCCTTACTTTTAAGATATTTTTCTCCATCAGAGGGTAACCCCATCACTTTAGCTCCGATTTCCTCTGATATTTCACCCCTTAAGCCTTTTACTATGGACACATTGTCTCATAGTGAATTCAAAAATTTATGTGCTACGGTATCATCATAGCTAGTGAGTTTGAGGAAGTAGTCGAGCCATCCACAACCTTGGAATATATGTCTGCAACTGAAATTTTGCAACAACATATCATGTATAGTAGGTGCATGCCTAATAGGTGGTCCACCCATGTATAACTATTATGTCCTCAACTTAGAATTACCTCGAATACCTTTGTTAAATTCCTTGTTTCTACTTACAAACCTTTCCTTGTTGGCTCAATTTGCACAAATTTTTTGCACTTTCAGCTATCTATAATTTATTTCTTAACCCTTACTCTACAACTAATTTAGCCTCTTATCACTTTTTAATGAATTCCATAGAATGCATTTTTTAACAAGGTGACAAAAACTAAGTACTGTTTGAGATTGACAATTTGATAAAAAAAAATAGCACATCATTCCTTTCAAATTACTTTGAAAAGATTCGACGGACTGTAAGAATAATGACTCAAATTACTCACACATTTCACAATATTCACAAAATGATGATTGGTTCTTAAAAGACTGACATGGACAAGGTGTGCAACTCATGCTTGTATGCACCCTAAAATGGTCGCCTAGACTTTGGGCCCCCATTCAGTAATTTATCAAATCCCTGAACCAATATTTTCAAAAATAACATTTTATCAATAATATCAACTTCCTTGATCAAATCCTATTTCATCATTTTCGATTATTTACCTTGGGCTAACCATTTTACCCTAAAGTCTTTATTTATTAAAAGGAATATTTCCTCCCCTTTTATTAAATAAAAAGCCCCCACTTTTCCTCTTATCTTAAGTTGCACAAATAAAACATTATTCATATTTTATAAAAAGGAAAAAAATACTTTTTGTCTCATATGGACACAAAAGTCAACTCTTATTTTCCTATTGGAGGATACTTGTGCACATGGATTGCTCTTCTTTGATGCTCCACCATTGATTAAGTTTTTTGCCTCTTAATCTCCATGGTCCATTCCTTTTCATTTCCTATAAAAGGAGAGCTCTCTTCCTCATTTGTAGATATCCATTCACTTTTATGCTAACTTTATGCTACAGGAATTCTTGAAGACTTTGAAGCTTTTTGGAGATCATTGTTGCATCACATCTTGGATTTTTTCATTGCTTCATAGTTTAGTTTTCATTCTTGCATAGTAGCTTCATATTTCATGCTTTCATAGTTTAGATTTCCTTTCATGCCTTAGAATAACTCATCTAGTTTAATAGGAAGGATTGTAACACTTGTTATTTCCATTTCATAGTTTAGATTGTACTTTCATTTTCATAGTTTAGCTTGCATATTTGCATCCTCATTCTTAGCTTACTTGCATTGCATTTCATTTGATTCTTGGAGATATTGGCATTCTTTCCCTTGTCTTCATTTGAATCTCTCATTGTGTGGTTGACTAGCAAGGTCATTAAGCCTATTAGCTCTAGCTGAGAACAATTTTAAATCTTGCAACTCCATACATAAAGAGCTATTGATCAATTTTTGAGACCTCATTCTTGAGTGTTCTTGATTGTAAGGATTCATAGAAGTGCACTACTTTTGTGTGTACATTTCTAGCACCCACCGTGAGGCGGAACATTGGCATTTTGTCCTTTATTTCCTGCATTTCCGTTAAAATTTTCATCAATTTTTGGCTTTATTTTTGGTCTCTAGTTTTCTGTCTTAGAGTGTCATACGACATTTTTCCAATGTCGTGTTATAGTTTCTTGTATAGCAAGGTGACACTTTACCAGTTAAAAGTGTCACACTGTTTGACAGAAAGTGTCACACTGTTTGGTATAAACTGTCGCCTGCAGGTTAGCGAACTATCACCCGGAGATAAATTGTTGCCTCCGTATACAGAGAAGTGTCGCATGACATTTCTGGTGACTGTACTGTTGCTTGTACCTGGTAGTGGGTTGTTTTTTTATTTTTTTTTATTTTTTGAAAATTTCAGCATTTTCAAATCCATGCTTCTGGAAAATGGGCACCCATTTTTGAGAAATTTTTGCAAACAGTATCAAAAATTTAAGTGTGATATATCGTTGGAAAGCTCTTTCCGAGCCTATTCTAACCATGTTGGTTTCATTTTCAAATTTGTATATTTGATCAACTATTTTACTTACATATTATCTAATTTTTGATGTGCTAACCATTGTGGGCTAACAAGTTGTGCTTGTAGGTGCTCTCATTTTCTTGAAATATTTTGTCAAAAAAATGAATGTCAAAGCTTCAAATGCACAAGGGCTACTAACGGTTTTTGTAGGGCTGCCCAAAAGCATAAAAACCCAATCAAGTGCTTGTTGTTTATTTCATTTTCAAGTGTGGTAATTACTAGTTGTTTCATTTCATAGGAACATAATATCTTGTTGTAGAAATTCTTGGGTGGTAGGAGAAGTATGCTCTTCACCCTTGTGGTGAACCAGAAAATCTTGACCCATCTTTGGATTTTGAAAGCAAGAGGGTAATTGAACCTCGTCTTGGTGTGTTTGGGAGAAATTTTTGAGATAGGAGAGTATGCTCTTCACCCTTGTGGTGAACCAAAAACCTTGAATCTCAAAAATTGATCTACTCTTTGTTTAGATTTAGAATCCTTTAGCGGGCCTGCTCTTGAGCAATCAAGAGGAATGACCTAAGTGGGGACAAGCTAATACTGAGCTATTCCAACCCACTATAATCTCAAGGCTATTGAGGACACAAAACCTTGGTAGACATAGCACTTGTCTTTGTTTAATGTGAGTACTTGTGGGATTGTGACCATGAGGAAAGTATTGAGCAAGAATGCTTAAGGTACTCTTGAGGTCGCAAGGTCTCAGTCCTCTATCAGGAGCAAGAGGGGTGTTATGAACGGAAGCCCTTACTATGAACCATAGTTAGAAGCCACCCAATTTTGCTGCTTAACTTCTTGGTGCAAAGATTGATCCAAGTGGAATAACCCGGATCACCCCAAGACTACTCACCATAAGTGTTCATTTGGTTGTGTCTTTGGCACTTCCATGACAAAGCCAATATCTATTGTGGGCAACCACTTTGTGTGAGGCAATGGAGCATCAAGTTTTGGGCCAAGTTTTTAAGTAATGAGCCTTGTCTTTTTAGGATAGTAAGTTCTTGAAGTGTCCTCATTGTTCTATACCTGTGTAAACGTTCTTGCATACTCAAACACCTCGGTAATGCTCATAGATTTTTAGTTTTGATATCATAATTGCTTGTCTTGGCAAGGTTGCTTTTTCCCTTGTGCAAGTGTTTTATGACATGTTTGATCACCTACTGTTTGCAAACTTGTCTACTTCCTGATATTATTGTGCTTGAAATAAAAAAAAATTGTACTTGCAACCTATAACATTGACCAAATTACTTTCAAGACTGAGTTTTTCACATTCACTGGTCAAGAGTCATACGCTACTGAAATAATATCGCACAGAGCCTTTTGACTGTTCGACTGATTTGTGTCATTTCCAGTCTTCCTTGGTCGGTCCAGGTCAGATCTTAGGTACTGTGACATATTGTTCAACATCAAAATGAACTCCAATGCTATCAAAATTGCATAAAATGACTCTTGGTCTTCCTTCTTCCATGTCTTCTAGTCTTCCATTTTCATCCTTCCTCTTCTTTCTTCATGATTCTTCCCAAATTCTTCATGTCTTCTTGATTTTTTTTGTCTTATTATCTAGTCTACCTTCTTCTATTTCATCTCTTCTATTCATTTCTTCCACGCTTGATTCCTCCTCTTCTAAAACCATGAGTTTCAACTATCTTTCTATAGAACCTCTCTCGAAAATGGATGATCTTGATCTCCTTGCTCAATTTGAAAAGTATCATTCCTCCAAAACTCTTATTGATGATAAATTCATGACAAAAATACAAAAGAAAGCAAGTGAATCACCCGCCTTTGCTAGGATCATAGACATGATCCTGTCATGATCTTCTTCTTCCAAACATCTTTCATCATCTAGGTCTTCTCATTCTTCTTCACCTTCCAAGTCTTATCATAACTCTTCTAGACACCATTCAAATTCTTCATCTTCCAAGTCTTACCATGATTCTTCTAGACATTATTCACATTCTTCATTATCCAAGTCTTCTTCCTCCACTAGGTCTTCACTTTCCTCTTCTTCACAATCTCATTCCTCTTCTACTTCTCCCAAGAGTCTTACTCCTCACTATGAGCAATATAGTAATCCTTATGATACCTCTCCCATGAAGAGTGACACACGCACTTTTGATGACTATGATGACTATTATGATGGCTATGATGATGAATCATATAGTCATACCTATGAAACCTCTATTCCTAATAGTCCTCCTCATCGTGTGCTTGTGCTTGCTAAAGGGTCATCCTATTGGGTAGATTGTGATGGTGATCCATATGATTCTGATTTTGAAAAAGACTTTGATGAGTTCTGTGAACAATACCTTGATTGAAAAAAAAAATAGAAAAATAAAAAAATGAAAAAATGAAAAAAATGAAAAAAAAATTAAAAATGTGCCTTGGTGAAAACCTGGAAATAGGTGCCTTGGTAGCAAAAGTAAAGAGAAATAAATTTTTCCTATGGTGAAAACCACTCCCTTGTGGTGCCTTGGATAAGTACCATGATGAAAACCTGGCAATCAGGCATCATGCATAGTTCTTCTACATATTTCATCCATTCTGTCTTCACTCTTTGATCTTAGCAATGTTGACGTATACACGAATATTTGGCTATCTTGTGAGCTATCTTACGATGATCTTTCTTTCATTCCTTTCATGTTTAGCCTTCATATTTGTTTTCTTCCATTCATTCTATCCTTTCGCTATCCTTTTCCCTTTTGGTCTTGATCTAATTAAAAAAGAGTAAAACATGATACCTATGAAACCTCTTGACATGTCTACTCCTTTGGACTGCATCCTTTCCTTCTTTTGCATTACACTTTTGTGACTTATCCTATGTAGGCCTTTCATTGCTTGTCCAAATGTGCTTTACAAGACAATTTTTCCCTAGCTTGGGTACTCTTGAGGAGTTTTCCCTTGAGGATTTCTTCCCTTCATTCTCTTGTCTTCCATTTCTTCCACCAGCTTGCTAATCCCTCTTGTTCTCCACATTGCTAGACATTGGGACTACACGATGTGATCTTGCTTGGGAGTTTGATGCCCATTCTATCTGGGAGCATCCTTTGTATATATCTTATTGGTCCTTAAAAAATACCAAAAAAATTCATATATGATGCTGAAAAAATCTTTAAAAGCATAAAAAATCTTGAAAAAATATTAAAAAATTCAAAAAAATAGAAAAAGTGCCTTGGTGAAAACCTGGAAATAGGCGCCTTGGTAGCAAAAATATAAAAAAAATCAAAAAATCAAAAAATCTCTAAGTGGTGAAAACCTGGAAACAGGTGCTACTTGAGGCCTTTGCACCCTCGTCTTTTAGCATGCATCCTCAACACTTAGCCATTCTCCATCATGCCTTGACCTTGTTGCCTTGGTTTGGAATTGGTCTTTGTCTTTGTCTAGGGGGCATACCTATTAGCATAGGTCCTTTTAGGTGCGTTTGTCTCTTGGGGCATTTCACAAACAGGTGTTTTTCAACACCACCCCAAACAGTGTTTTTTTTAATACTACCCTAGCATCAAGTGTTTCTCAACACTTATCAGATGTCTTACCCACTAGTCTAAGTACGATGCGATATCACCCATTAGAAAATTTGATGCTCAAAGTTTGACTCTATGATCGACACACACGCACTTAAACACTTGACTCGTTGAGATATGTTGACTTTATTTATTTTGTGTGCTATCTATGATGATTTCTTTGACAAGTGGTCTCTCCCTGAGACGTCTTCGATGATGCATAGCTAGAAGACTGAGGGTATGAGAACATATTTTATTTCTTTATCTACTTGTGGGTATATTTCATTGATCCTAACTGTCATGAGCATTTATGTTGGTCTTACTTGACACTAGGGATTGACAAGGTATTATCCTTGACTATTTTGCGAGTGCATGCTTATAGCTATCTTGACCTTCTTGTGTCCTGATGTAAGCATAATCTTGCTATAATAAACTTAGGTAATCTCATTGCGCTAGTCATCTTGACCTACATGTCTTTGGTGCCTAGGTGGGATTCCCACATCTCTATCTGATATAGGTCATATTCATATACCCATAGTCATACTAGTGTATATTGTATGATCTTATGATGCTACCAATAATGTTAGATGATGATAATTAGATGTCTATAAGCATTGTGACCTTGCAAGTCAACCACTTTTCATAGTAGCTTGCATTCTTAGGGTCATGTTAGATTAGTTTGCATTTTGCATATGGAGAGAGCTCTCCTTTTCATCTCACATGGACCTGTTAATCAACTGCACTCATCTTCCCTTTTCTCGATCATGTCTTTCACTCTTTGTCTTTCATCTCAAACCTGTTCCTGTCATCACAAGGGGTTAATCTTATCATCATATCTATATTTCAAAAATATCATTTTCAAAAATATGAGTTTATATCATACACATGAGAATTAAACATACATTTGTGAGAGAGAATATACATGAGCATATAAGCATACATTTTGAGCAAAATGACAAGACAATACATAAACTGATACATCCATCACAAGTGAGACATACACACATGATATATCAAACATCTAGTAATCTCATATATATAAGTAACGATACACAGTACAAAGTGAGATCCCAAAATCTAGATCAAAAGTCTTAGGATATGTCTAAGCCTAAGCCCTAAACCTAGGCCTAACTCTCCCCATCACGTGGTGGTGGTGGAGGTGGTGTTGCTGCCTTGTCTGGCACCATATCTAATCTGCCTACCCTCTGAGAGTAAGATGGTGCTCTCTATCCCTTGGGTACAGCCTGTAGGTAGAGTCCATGGTAATAAGCAGCTCATGTTGTCTCTCTCCGAATCTCTGCTGCATTAGTCAGTGCCGCCTGCTCCCAGCGTGCTATCTTTGCCCTGAGATCAGTGATCTACTGATCTCTCTCTGCCCTTAGGTCGGCTAGCTGCTAGTCTCTCACTACTATGGTGACCCTCAGCTACTGCATCTTTGTCTCTAGAGCCTGTATCCTGGCTCTCAAGTCCTCCCCTCCCGTAGGCTGCTCCTATTGTCTCTCTGCTTGTCGGTGAGCTGGTCTGGCCTCATCCTCAGGTGACACTGATCTCTGTCTCCATGACCATGATCTCTGCAACCTGATCTTGATCCCTCCCTCTCCCTCTCCCTTCATCTCCTCTATCCCCTTTGTCTCCCCCATCATCCCCCTGAGCAGCTGGCTATGCATTTGGTACGGTGAATCTAGGGAATGGAGCCCTATACCTCTCTGCTCTATAAGTTGTGTCTATGCCCGCATCCACCATGTCCAGCAAGTACTCCCATGGCTCCTGACATATAGCACCTGTCTCCTCTAGTGCCTGCTGGTAATCTAGCATCGGCAGCCAACCATGCCCCTCCTCATCATGAAATCGAGCATGTGTAGTGGTCTCTGTAGAAACCCTCTACTAGCATCCAAACTGTCTCCAAACCTGAGTAATAATGAATCTCTCCACAATATCTGCATGCCGACCTACCAATGGATGACTGCAAAGCATATAATCCAGCTCCCGCCTATCACCCCACTGCTCACATGACCTGTAAGGTCTCCAGGTGAATGAGGTGAGCTCATCCAACACCGTGCAATAGTAAGTAACATCTCTGATATGTGCCTAGGAGATGAAACCAGTATATCTATACATATAGGGATATCTGCGCTCCCTAGGCTGCACTCATGGATGCACTATAGTAATGTGCTCCCACACCCATATCTGAGTGAGTATAGCCCCACACACCCAAGTCCTACCATCTCAGTAGATGATCTCATGTAGCTCATAGTACATCTCTGCTAGTATGGTAGGACCCCATGCCATCCGACGAGGTCTGCCTACCAAGTCCACCAGTAGTCTATCCCATCCGAGGGGGAATCCCTTCTGACTGCGGTCAGTCATCAGGGCTTGTGATATGATGGATGCAACAATAAATGGCACTAGAAAATATTGACCAAATTTGGCCATCAACCGATCCCAGCTGACGTGTCAGTCTAAGATGGTGACATCCTGGAACATACCTTGGATAACCTGTCTCCCCTCAGTCGAATCTTGATCATAGTATACCTGTGTCATCAAACAATCATGTTAGTTTCTATCATAAGGGAAACTTTATAACTTTTGATTATCTATAAACATGATTATACTTACAGGCTCTCCATGACACGAAACCTGTAGGATCTGATAGACGTCCTCCAATGTGATGAATGCCTCTCTAGTAGGCAGATGAAAGGTGTTGTGCTCACTATGCCATCTCTCAGCAAGAACATTCAACAACCCATGATCAGCTCGGATATGGGGCATCTGCAGTAGATACCAAAAGCCCATCGTCCTCAAATCGGCCTTGCTCGGATCATCCAAATCTGTAATGCCCAAATATAGATCATAATCCAAATTCAAGCTTGCAAACATATAGAATACATTCATTATTTCAATTCAATTCAATCTACATAATTTGATTGCATAACTTCATAGTACTCCTAATCTCAAAGATTCTCAATTTTCCTTAGCATGATATTTAAGATAAATCGATGGTTCAACATCGGTAAGGGGGTAACCATATCCATCGGGTCCTATTAAATTCTTATCACAAGTATGATTAAATTTCCTAATCCAGGAAAACAAAATGCAGAATAATCCTATAAGTCTAGGGTCTAACAAATCCTTGTTCACTGTTCTAATAATATCGCCAAAACATCACTATGGTATAGCCATATAATACATCATCAAAGCATTACTCAATGGAACCTTAATTAGTCTTGTTGGATCTGAGATCCGTAGGGTAACATATTGCACCCAAGATTCACTTACACAATTAATAACCTAGAGATATCTCCTATATCATAGCGACAATTAATTGATAGGTACTGATATGAAGGTACAATATATAGGTCTATCCCGGGGTACAATTATGTTAGGGATTTACCAATCAATCGGATACTACAAAACCCCTTAATCGTCCGACATCAAAGTGTCAAGGAAAAGGTGGAAATGGGGTGGGCCTTACAAAATCTTAGACAAACTGCAATCCAGTCACCTCGAGTGCTCTGATTCGAAGCGCAGGGAAGATCTCCTGCAAAGTCATTTCAACCATTCTAGATGTCAGTACATATCATGAAGGATTGATAATATCAGTACAACACATTTTAATCAAACATTGTCTAGACCCATGTCATTTTGCTCAAAAACATTAAAACATGTCAAAATTTTATACTAGGCAACACTATTTTTTGATTAAGTGTCGTACGACACTTTTTCTTATAGCAGTGCGACAGTTTCTACTTGGGTGACACTTTGCATAGTGTCACACGACTTTTCGCCTAAACTAAAAATTTGAAAATTGAAAAATAATTAAAAACATGTTTTAATATATTAAATGCTCATAAATGATCCAAAAAAGGGAAGTTTTTTTTGAAAACATATCGGGGTAGCATAGTGTGGAGGCCGGTTGTGCAACCAACCGCGCTCAAACCGATGCCTATGGATGGGAATCACTGCTTGCTGGGCCATTTTCTCTCTCTAAGCTCTCACAATTCTCAAATCAATAAAAGTCAAATGATTTTGAAAATGACACTTTTTGCCCCTTATATAGCATTTTGACTTTTTGACCTAATTTTCAAAATACCTCAAAATTGTGCAAAAATTGCACCCCTACCTAATTTCGATGTCCTGGATCCATTTTCAGACTCAAAATTGAAATTTGAGTTAATCTTGATAGTCAAAATCACATTTCAAAATTTCACCCTCTTTTGCACAGTTGGCTGACCATTTGAGGCCTGATCCTTTGATCTTTGTTGGGGCATCTCAATTTCTTCACCCCCATCTCTTTCAACCTCTTAGTCTCTCATTCATTATCACTCACTTCATTTCTCTAAAGTTTGACTTAATTTTTATCCTATATCTTTCCCAGTCAAACCTAGTCAGCCTGGGGCATGTTTTCACTGCTTAATGGTATCTTGTTATCCTTTATCTTCGATTATGATTTCTTATGATTTGATTATCTTTTATCAATCTGTTGTTCTCCTCTACCTAATTTTGATTTCAATTTTGAGGGGGCAGTACCTATTGGATTTAATCCTTGATTTTCTTGATTCACCTATATTTTTATGAGCTTTCGCTCAACTTGAGATTTTTATCTCTTATTTTGGATGTGATCACAAAATAAACTCATGTCCAGAATCTTTTGTTTATTTTTGTCCGAGCGTGTTCCCAAAATGAACACACGTCTGAGTTGTTTTGTGATCCCAAAATGAACTCACATTTCAATTCTTCTTTGACCACATGTGTTCCCAGAATGATCACACATTAGTAAAAGAGGGGCAAATGTATGCACCCTAAAATAGTTGCCCAGACTTTGGGCCCCCATTCAGTAATTTATCAAATCCCTGAATCAATATTTTCAAAAATCAACATTTTATCAATAATATCAACTTCCTTGATCAAATCTTATTTCATCATTCTCGATTATTTACCTTGGGCTAACCATTTTACCCTAAAGTCTTTAGTTATTAAAAGAAATATTTCCTCCCCTTTTATTAAATAAAAAGCCCCCATTTTTCTTCTTATCCTAAGTTGCACAAATAAAGCATTATTCATATTTTATAAAAAAGGAAAAAGCACGTATTGTCTCATATGGACACAAAAGTCAACTCTTATTTTCCTATTGGAGGACACTTGTGCACATGGATTACTCTTCTTTGATGTTCCACCATTGATTAAGTATTTTGCCTCTTAATCTCCATGGTCCATTCCTTTTCATTTCCTATAAAAGGAGGGCTCTCTTTCTCATTTGTAGATATCCATTCACTTTTATGCTAACTTTATGCTGCAAGAATTTTTGAAGACTTTAAAGCTTTTTGGAGATCATTGTTGCATCACATCTTGGCTTTCTTCATTGCTTCATAGTTTAGTTTTCATTATTGCATAGTAGCTTCATATTTCATGCTTTCATAGTTTAGATTTCCTTTCATGCCTTAGAATAACTCATCTAGTTTAATAGGAAGGATTGTAACACTTGTTATTTCCATTTCATAGTTTAGATTGTACTTTCATTTTCATAGTTTAGCTTTCATATTTGCATCCTCATTCTTAGCTTACTTGCATTGCATTTCATTTGATTTTTGGAGATATTGGCATTCTTACCCTTGTCTTCATTTGAATCTCTCATTGTGTGGTTGACTAGCAAGGTCATTAAGCCTATTAGTTCTAGCTGAGAGCAATTTTAAATCTTGCAACTCCATACATAGAGAGCTATAGATCAATTTTTGAGACCTCATTCTTGAGTGTTCTTGATTGTAAGGATTCATAGAAGTGCACTACTTTTGTGTGTACAATGCTGACATGAATGGATAAAGTGTGCAATTCATGCTGACATGACCCTCCCCCCCCCCCCCTATTTAAATAATGCAATAGGTCCCTCTATCACAAAAATTGACATGTATGAGGATCAATGTGGTACATACATAATTAATGAGAATCAAAATAATTAAAGAATGAAATCAAAGTTAAATGAGTGGTTATTGTGTACTTACCTACCACTCGTGGTAATCATAAATGAAATTGCCAATGTGATGCATAGCTTAGAGTGATGAGAAAAAAGGTGGCGATGAATGGAAGTCATGGTAGAAGAAGAATGGTATGGAATATGTAAACTTATTGTGAAGAAAAATTACTTCCACAGAGAGTGGAAATATTTATTAAGACTTGAGAAACATCGATTAGCCTGAAGAGGGACGAACATGAGGCCCGACATCTGCTTCTGCAAAAGACCTAGTTGATTCTTCATCCGTAAACTGTTGTAGGAATTCCACTTTTCTAGTTGGTTTGTCATACAATCTCAAATGGTGCCCGTTCACAAGAAACTTGAATCTTACCGGATCGATCAGGGTTAGTTGTACTACTCCATTGTTGAAGACTTGGCTGATTTCATAAGGATTGACCACCGTGTCTAAAACTTACTTGGGTTATTTTGATACCTGGAGTCAAATAGAAATGCCCAATCACCTAGGTGAAATTTATTTTCTTGTATGAACTTATCATTCCATTTACTCCTTTGTTTATGTTCTATTTCTATATTTTACATTGTAGATTTTTTGTATTCATCCAAGGTGTTAAGCTGCAAGATCCTTTCTTGTTGACTTATTGTGAGTTCTATATCCAGAGTGAGAGTAGTCCACAAGGTTTTATGCTCAAACTCAATAGGCATCATTATAGTTTACCATAGACGAACTCAAATGGAGTGAAACTAGTTATTTGTTTCCATGTTGTTCTATAGGCCCATATTCCTTCATGTAGCCTGTTGGCTCAATCTGGTTTATGGAGAGACATTGTCTTGGTCAATATCTTCTCTATCTCCTTGTTAGTGATTTCTTCTTGAACATTATCCTATGAATGGTAAACAAAATGTTTCCTATGTTGTATATTGTATTCATTCAGTAGTGTTGTAATCAAAGTGGAAGTAAACTGGGCTCCTTGGTCAGTTACAATTTCTCTAGGAACTCCATACTGGTAAATATTTCCTCATAGAGAAATTCAGCAACTTTGTTGTCTCTGGTATGTTTCATTGGTCTAGCTTCCACCCACTTAGTTACATAGTCATTACAAATCAATATATAGGACTTCCCATTGGATGAAGGCTCAATGGGTCCTACAAAATGAAGACCCCATTTATAAAATGGTGTAACCACAACTTGAGGAAATAAGGGCATCTCGTCTGACCTGGTGGGCCTTCCCATCCTCTGGCACCTGTCATACTTTTTGGTGTACTTAGTTGTATCCTTGTGTAAGGTTGGCCAATAGTACCATGTATTGAGAATCTTCATGGTTGTCCTCTTGGCTAAAAAAATGTCCTCCAGAAGTTTTATCATGACATGCATGGATTATATCATATGTTTCATCTTCCATGACACATCTATTTATAACCTAATATGGTCTAGTATAGAACATACAATTTTCTATCCAAGAGAAATTAAAACTCTTTTCGATTAGCAACATCTTCTCCTTAGGTGAGAAATGTGGACAAGTCTTACCAACAAAAAGGTAGTTTTCTATATCCGCATACCATGGGTTGTGAGATGAAATTGAGAATAGATGCTCGTCAGGAAAACTATCATCTATGGTTGTAGGATCATCTTGTATTTGAAGTCTTGATATAAAATATACCACTACATTGGCCTTACCAGGTTTATCTACTATTTTTTTTTCAAATCCTTGCATGAGGAGTAACCACCTGGCCAACCTTCCTGTGATAGATGGCTTATTCATGAGATATTTTATAGTTGCATGATCAGTATGAGGAAATATCTTATAGTTGGTGATGTAGTGTTTGAACTTATTGAGTGCATAGATAACTACCAACATCTCCTTCTCTATGACAACACAGTTAAACTCTACTCCTTGTTGGTTCTTGTTGACATAGTAAATTGCATGCTCCACAGATTCTTCTTTCTATCCCAAATAGCTCCTATTGCATAATCTGAGGCATCAATGTGGATGTGAAATGGCAAGGCCCAATTAGGACCTCTCAAAATAGGGGCATGTGTGACTGCTAACTTAAGACTCTCAAATATTTTTCCACGGTTTGTTGTCCATAAAAATTCAACATCATTTTTTAGAATATTATAAAAGGGAGATACAATCTAGCTAAAATCCTTTATGAACCTTTGGTAGTACCCTGTATGTCCTAAGAAACTCTTAACATCTTTTTGTTTCTCAGGTACCAAAACGCTAGAGATTACCTCTATTTTGGAGGGATCCACTTGGATTCATGTTGCAAATATATAGTGGCCTAGTACAACCCCCTCTTCCATCATCATGTAACACTTCTCACTAATGAGGGACAAATTGTTATCTTGACATCTTTGTAGGACCTTCTCCAAGTTCTCATGGGCTTATTTGAATGTGGAACCATAAGCAAAGAAATCATCCATGCATATTTCCATGCACTCAGAGGACATGTATGAGAAAATACTAATAGCAACCCTTTGAAAGGTTGTAGGAGCATTACACAAACCAAAAGGAAGGACACAATAAGAAAAGTTTCCCCATGGATAGGTAAAGGTTTTCATATCACGATCCTCTAGAACTATCCTTATTTGGTTGTAACCACCGAAACCATCTAAAAAGGAGAAGTATTTCTTTCCTGTCAGGTTATCTAAGACTTGATCAATAAATGGATGTGGGAAATGATCTTTCTTTGTCATAGCATTGACCTCCCTATAGTCTACACATACTCACTATTTTCCTCCTTTCTTTGGTAGTATCACTAGAGGGTACACCCAGTGACTGTCAGATATTGGATAAATGAATCCAATATTCAACAATTTATGCAATTCCATCTTCACTATTTCTCTTAGGGCAGGGTTTATTCTTCTATGTGGTTGTCTTACCAGCTTGTAGTCTTTGCTAATATAGATTATATAGGTACAAAGTTTAGGATCTAGGCCTTTAATGTCACTATAATCGCATGCAAAAAAAAATTGATGAGCTTTAAGCAACTGCATTACAAAGGATTTTGTGGTTCAGTAAAATTCTTATTGACATTTAAATTATTGCATGGGCTAACTTCAATTTGGGTAGTTATCTCAACCATATAAACTTCATTCATAGATGTTGACTGTAACTCATGAGGTAATAAAGTGTGAAGGCAATCTATGGTCTTAGGATAATGTGGTGAAGTGCATGAAGGCAATATGGTCTGTAGAGGGCATGGTTCTTCATCACAAATTGATGGTGTCATTCCATAGTTGTTTTCAATTATAGCAATTAGGATAACATCTTCATCCTGGACATAAACAAATGGTTCCCTTTTTAACATCATTATTTGAGCTATTGAATTCACCTCAACCTCTTCATCTCCTACTTCTGGCCACAAAGCTTGGTCTTCTTCTAACTAGGGTTTTGCAGGAGAGTAGAGTGCCACTTTCTTGGTAGAGAGCCCATCTGATGTGCCACTTTCTTTGTAGAGATCCCATCTGAGATGGTCATACTCCCATACCTTCATTCTATAAAGGCATCTGTAGTAGCCAACCATGGTCTTCCTAGGATAGTTGGATACCTACCCAAAGTTGCATTTGGTGATAGGATAACAAAATCAGCCAAATATTCCCAAGAATCAAAACTTATAACTAAATCCTCTACCATGCCATCAAGTTTTACTGTAGAACTATTTGCAGGTTGCGGGATATTTGGGGTAGATCCTATATCTTTAATATCAAGTTGTAACGTGATATCTTTAGTCATAACATTGATAGCTACCCCAAGATCAACTAATGCATTCATCACTTTGATTCCATTTATAAAATTAGTTACCATTGGTCTACCAGGATCAACATATTTGGGAACACAATCTTTTTCAAGCATTAAGTCAGATAACTAGCCTAAAACATGGATATTTTTTGGATCCTTCTTTTTCCTTACAATATTTTTTATGCATGCTTCCCTAATTGCTTTAGCATAGATAGGTACTTGATAGATTTTAACAAAGGTATTTGGACACATACATACTTTGGTTGATCAAACAAATCATCAACAGACTCTTCTTGAGCTTGTGATGTCTCGCAGACTAGTCTCTAAGGAAGTGGGGGAGACTTAGGTAGTTGAGTTTGTTGGATTGAATGGTTAATTGGTTTGTCTTGAATTAACTCTTCAAGGGGAATTTTTGTAATTACTGGTGCCAATGGGGTTTTCAGGGTAGTTCCCAACCTTAGGTGAATGTTATTGATATTGATGGCATAAGTAGGTTGTTGATTCATGTATAAGGAATAAACTAGTTGCTTCTGAGGTTTACTATTTGGATTGGGAGTTGCCTAAGATGGAAATTGTGTATGTTTAACTAGAGGAGTATTTATTGCAGGAGGTGGGATTTGTGAAATCAAATATTTTTGTTGAGGTTGTTGCAAGTAACCAAATGGCTAATTAGGCCATTTCTTTCTACCTTTCCACTAAGGTAACTACTTCCAATTACCATGTGGGATTTTCCGTTGGCTTTGGGATTGCTGCCAATTGTTTGGTGGTGGCTATCAATTGGATTGAGGATTTTTCCATGTAGGATTTTGGTAGTTTGGTCATTGGGGTTGTTGGGAGTTACTCCAGGGTTGATTCTATTTATACCTAGCATTAGGATTATATGGTGATTTCCACTGATTTCCAAAAGAATTTGAAAATGGACAATAAAAATATAAAGGATCTTGTGGCATACCTTGTCTTTGAGCCCACGGATGCCTTTGAGAAATGAAGAAGACTTGATTATCATATCCTAGGACTTTATTGAACTCGGTAGGTATCTTCTTAGCCTCCAAGTTATCCACTTATTTACATCTACAGTCCTTATTTTTCTATCTACAGTGGGGACAAGATTAAGCCAACATAGCTTCAGCTTCTTCATGTTTCTTTTTATCTTGTATGGTGTCTAACTAAGTTTCCATGTTGTTGATTATATTGTTCTTGAATTCAGACAATAGGTGAGTATCTTTTTTCTTGAAACACCAACACCATTGGATTTTCCCATGTTAGGCCAGTATCCTCTTCCTTTCTTTACAACCACTCTTGAGTAATTAAGGCATATCTTTTTGATATCATCACAAGATGATTAGGTGATGTCTCCTCATGTCATTAAGTCCAATGCCTCAGTACATCCCTCACTTACTCTTATAAGGAAGAGTATCTTTCGTGACTCCTCTTTGAGTTCATGTTAAGTATTCTTTTGTAGGATGAACAGGATCCTTGATATGTAATCTTTCAGATTTTCATCCCCCTTTGTGTCATTTTGAAGTGTCATCTCCTCTTAGATCATTTCCTCTATAGTATTCTTTGTACTTGGTCAAGAAATAATCCTTCATTTCTCCCCAATCATGCACAACGTTTCTCCCTAGGCTCATGAACCATCTTAAGGATGACTCTTTAAGAGTTACAGGGAATAATTCAAGTCTATGGACATCATTGGCATAGTCATAAATTCTACAAAGGATGTCAAACTCAAAGATAAAGGTGTCAGGAACCTCGGTGACTAGGCCATATTTGGGAAGAACAGAGGCTAGTATATTCTTGAGGTTGTTATTATTGTGCTATTCAGTGATAGGAAATGGGAAGGTGGGAGGAGATTCCATTCTTGGTGGACCTCCTTGTTGACCTCCTTATTGATATATGACTAAGGCTAGTCTATTAAATAAAATTGTTCTTGACTGAGTTGTTGATTATGAGGATCAAGATGGAGGTTAGCCAAGATTTCTGCAAAAGAATTCAGGTCAATAGGTTCCTGAAAAATGGTCAAGCCAAACGGGTTCTTTTCTTCTTCTTGGTAAGAAAAGATTTCTCCTAACTAGTTATTAGGATTATTGGGAAGAAATATTCCTAAAGCATCCTTTGGTCTTCTTCTACTCATACAACTTTTACTGATAACTTAGGCTAAAAATGAATTACTAGAAAACTTGGATAAACATGAAACAAAACTAGAACTGATAACTTGAACTAATGACTTCATTAAGTTCTTAGCTTGACACCATCCCCAAAAATGATGCCAACAATGTTGGCCTTGAGAACATGTTAATAACTAGGAAAATTGTCCATACTTAAGGCTTAGACAACAACTAAGCAACTATTTTCCTATTTCAAGGTGCATTTAAATATCAAACCAGAGACGTAGAATTGAAATGGTACAGCAAGATATATGCACTAAGTTCCTTTTTTAAGCCTTTGCAACTCATAAGTAAAATTGCAAAAAATAAATGTTGGAATTGAATTTTTAACCTATCAATGTAAGAACAAATTGCAACAAATAAAAAATTCAGACTTAACAAGAAGGAACTACTCGGCCAGCCATGGTTGCAAAAACACATGAGGATTTGGATACTAACTAAGAAATCAAAGAAAAAGCTAAGGTTCACTCACCAAGTGGCCCCCCTTGTGTGAGTGAATTCAAGTTACTAACAATCTATGAACTCAACATAAACTTTTTTCTTTTATTTATAAATGAATCAATTACACATTGGAATTGAAATCAATGTATATTACTTAAAACAAAGTATATCAACATAATAATATAATTGTCTAATCTATCTCTACTTGCTTCTTTGTACT
The DNA here is from genome assembly GCA_027943335.1 of Chamaecyparis obtusa. Taxonomy (NCBI): domain Eukaryota; kingdom Viridiplantae; phylum Streptophyta; class Pinopsida; order Cupressales; family Cupressaceae; genus Chamaecyparis; species Chamaecyparis obtusa. The sequence continues at coordinate 662,920 of BSBK01002116.1, forward strand.
CACTACCTTAGAGAAGAGTATATAAACTTATTTATACTCCTAACGTAACTGACTACCTAAAACTATTGTTGACCACTCCTTTTCATTAATGGTGGAAATTATTTACATTAAGAAGTTCGTGAGGATTCACTCAACAAGGAAGAACAATTCTGCCATGCACAACCATAGGAGAGAATATAGAAAAATTAAGTGCCTATACCTTCTCTCAATAAAGACAGCGTAACCAAGTTGCCCATGGAATCAAGCGGTCTAGTTGGAAATACACTCCATCTTTTACTCTTCTCTTTATGGTATCTTGAACTGGTCTTCCACGATTGTTGCATACTTTCCATAAATCTATTGAATCTGATCATCCTTCCCTATTGACTTATTCATGCACAAAGAGGTTAGAAACACAAGATATACAACTCATTTATTTCACATTCATTCATTTATTACATCAATCCTAATTAATCATGTGTACACCACATGGCTGCAAGAAAATGAATCACTTGGCTACAGGAACTTATATCACATTTCATCCATTCACAATGAATTTCATAAAGGTAATTATAGTTCTATTAAACCAAGCTTATCATCAAAACAAGTAAGGTTTGAACCATCATACAATACTATCATAATTAAAATTCTTGAACCTTAAGCATGAAAAATATTTTCTGGTGACTACCATGAGACACCATAGTTAACAAAAAAGCCTTTAAAACATAGTATAAAAATATATGAAAATGTGGCGCTAATCTTGGCCTATCACCACAAACAATTATAGACACTTTCATCTAACCACTGACCCAAAGTTCATCACAAATCTATCCTCTTAAATCAAGAATTAATCACAAAACCAATCTAAATATCATCAAAACAATCCTCATCAATGTCTAACCTCACATTGAAAAGTTTAAATTTTATGTATTTTAAACAAAAAAATACCCTAGTGCTTTCATCAGATCATAGGCTATTTGGAGTTAGTCGGTCCTCAATTGAATCATATCACTTCGATCCAGGAGTATGAGTAATATCAATATCCTATCACTTGAGAATATTTCCTATCTAAAGTGACCCCTACCATCATTAAAATATCAACTACATTTTTCAACTCGCATTAGAGTGCTAGACACATCGTTTACCATAAACCAAAACTCATCAATATGATCCTTAATGTTAGAGTCACTTTCATCACCCCAAGCATTAATCATCCAATTGTTCATGCTTATCAAAATTCATTCACAAATTGGGTATGAAATGGAACAAAAACCCCCTCAATTTTCTCTCATATTTTCAGACCTCGCTCAAAACATAGATATTAGTGTCTCATCCAATTTGGTGGATTGCATCCCCATATATTTAGATCCTAACAACCACATAACCCATAAGGAGTTCATGGTAGAACAACTTCAAATGGTATTCACCATGGATTCTTTCCTGAATGAACCTAAGAATGTTCAAATGAGGACCACATCATAGAAATTCATCGTGACACAATCTTGGCCAACTTGCTTATGAAAGGAACACCTTCACCACCAAGTTTTGACCCATCACAACTTTTTCCCTATTTTAAATTTCCACTCTTACATATTTACACATTGATGACATGCTACCAATCATATGTGTATGGTAATACACTTACATGAGAAGTATTTCCACTTTCCATCTAGGTGCCTCAAATCCCCACTCTTCTATATACTTTGATTCCATCCACCCAAATATCTCATTTCCTACAAAAGTACATAACTTGATGAATGTGGTCCTTACTACACCACAATTTCATCCATTCATCACCGCTCATACTCTTCTCTCTCATACTTTTTTACCCTAATCTTTTGCACCAACCACCTCATACTTTGTACCACAATCTTATACAAAATCTACTTCATATAGAAATCCCTCCTTGGGAAAATCCGAATACACTGTAGTGCCCACCTCGCATCATGATATCATTTCCATCCCACAATCATTTTAACTCCCTCAATTCATTCACATGTTGCATTCATCCCACATCTCACAAGATCCCATAGTTTCACAACCTCCTTTCATTTGACAATCATCCATCATATCGCAATCTCCACTTCAACCAAGTGCACAAGTCATGACTCCACATCAATATGGGAGATATCTTCACATGTCAAAATCTTCCTACATAACCTAAAATTCTTACAATCTCCAAGAGGCCTCATATCATTCATCCTACACTAGGGGCATTCATCCTTATGGTGGGGCACAAAAAACCAATCCACCTCCTCCTTAATACCTAACTTACTTTGGTGCTCCAAAAAATCCACCAACCTACCAATAACCACCCATCCAACATAGCAACATCCAAGTGCCATATCCCACTTATCAAGAAGCTCAATACAACTCTTGTGTGCCATCACCAAGCACTAATGTGAAAGGAATACAAACACCACAACAATTGGTCAATCAAGAACAAGAAGACATGAAACCCACCCCTTAGGACCTACAAGAGGGTAACTTAGAAATAACTTTTAAATTCGAGGAACGTTGTCCCTAACCATTTGACAAATCCTTAATCATGATCCCTTTCCCAAAACACATCAAAATGCCTAAAATAAGCAAATACAAGGGAAGAGAAGACCCCCAAAATCACATCAAAGAGTTATGCGTGTCTTGTCAAGAGGTGGCAAATAATAACAATTATTTCTTGAAATTATTTCTAAAAATCCTTGGTGGACAATATTTATAATGGTTCCTCAATCTACTTCAAGGCTCCATCACTACGTTTGCAAGACTATCAAAAAAATAATTGTACACTACTATTAACATGTGGATCAAGAGAACTCGACTCCATTCTTGAGTTATACTAGAGAAAAGAAAAGAGAGGTAAGAGTTTCACTAAATACATTCAAAGATGGAGGGACCTTACTAGTTGTCTCCCTTGTAAACTTTCCAAAAACAAATTGGTCCCCTTATTCATCAAGAATCTAAATCAAACAATGGATTATAAAATTCAACTCTATTGTGTGAATAATTTTAAGGAGATTGTGCAAAAGGGGACATCCATTGAAAAGACCCTAATCACTAGAGGGTTAGTTAAAATCTACAAAGACAATTTTAGCAAACCCAATAATGAAAAATTAATGTATTAGAATAGGAATAAGTATTATTATAATGTGAAGTTGATGTTGTTCATGTTTTTTTATTAATGGTTTTCATTGATGTCAACATATTCAATGCACGTAGGAGATTTATTCTTGAGTTGGTTGTTTTTTTGTATTGGTTGATGTGTACCAATATTGTTGGTGTATCGGTAGATGTTTTCACTGAAGGATGTGCTTTAAATTTGTATTCTTATATATTTCAATGATGGTTCTATTTTGTGTGCAATATATGGTGGATCGATTATTTGGGTTCAGTCCTATTTAGAGCATGGTTGTTATGTTTTGGTCCTAGTAGCTACCATGTAATGTGTTGATCATATTTGTTGTAATTGAAAGTCTTGAAGATGGTGTATCATGTTGATATGCTCAAGGCATATCCTATTGAGTGAGGTGGTCCACATTTCATTCCTTACCACCATGGGAATGTTTCATTGTGGCCTATTTGAAATTGGTTTAGGATGATTTGGTTGATGGCATCAAGCAGTATAAGAAGAGTGATTTTTTAGATGTTTTGTAGCATGTTTGATGCTTTTATGCAAATTGAATGTGAATCTAACAAGAGAAGATCTATGTGGTGATCACATGTGTGGATGCAATCAATAATAGACGGATATATCATTTCTCTATTGCATAGTATCGATAACAATATTTTGAGAGGTGGATTCGATCTCATTTCTTAGATTATGGTAGTGAGCCTACTTGTATTGGAAGTGAGCCTATTTGTATTGGTATTTATCCATCTTCATATGTTAGGGCAATTAGCCCAATCGATAGTGAGCCAACTGCAGCATGAGAAACTTGTAGTGAGAAAACTAGCAATGAGCCTTTGTAAAAATCACCTTAACCAGTGTTTCATTTCATGAGAATTAGCTTCTCACTAGTTTTTCCCAGTTTGGGTTTCCACGTAAATTATGGTGTTCTTTGTGTTGGTGGTTTTTTTGAGAACATAAGTTAATATTGATATAACAGTCATTCTCATTTGTATGGTTTGTGTGTTTACCGGTAGAGTAAAAGTTACCCCCCTCAATTATTCATCATATTCAAAAATTGGTATCAAATCTTGGTTCCTAATTATAGAGCTTAATTACTTTAGGCAGATCCGATGGTGCACAAATTGAATATTCCTACTTTTGATGGATCAAATTACAATTCATGGAAAGAGAAGATCGGAGGATATTCGATTTCAATCAGTTACATTACATGGAAGCATGTGGAGATAAAGTATGTATTCCCTCAGAATGGCCTTAAGACTCTAGATAAAATCATAGCGTATGAAGAGAATGAAAAAGCGAGTTATGTTTTGACTAATGCTTTATCAAAAATTAAATTAGCTAAGGTTATTTCTTTGAAGACTACTTATGAAGTTTTTGAAAATTTGAAACAAATTTATGAAGGAAATGATAGGGTTAAGTTATCTAAGAAGCTAATAGCTAAACATCACTACGAGAATTTGAGAATGGAAGAAGGTGAAGACATTAGGAGCTACTTTTAGAGAGTTAGGAATGTATTTGACGAGGTCAAGAATCAAGGAGGAAATATTACTGATGAATATTTCATGGAAAATATCTTAGATGATATTACCAGATAGCTACAGTGACAAGATCTCGATGATTAAGGAGGTTTATGATCCAAAGAAATTTATGAAATAATAGTTGTTTGACACCCTGACCTCATTTAAGTTGAAGAAGATTGGGAAAAGAGAAGAGAAAATCTAACATGACATCCAAGGCAACTAAATCAAAAGAATATCTTGATAGTGAAGATGAATCAGATGAATTTGAAGAAAAATTTGCAAGGAGACTGAAGAAAGGTATCAAAAAGCACAAAGTTACGTTGCCTCTTAAATATTTTATATGTGGAAAGATTGGTCATTTGGCTACTAGATTTATAGAGAAAGGTCCTAGATAGAAGTTTAAGAAATTCAATAAGAAGGCTTACTATGCAAATAGAGAGGCTAGTATTTAGGATGATGAGTTAGAAGAAGAAGATTGTTTGTTTTATGTCTAAGAAGATGAAAAACTAGAAATTGATATTTCTAACATTTGTACTGAAGTTGATGATGATGTTGAAACTTCTTTGTATATTAGAAGGAACAAAAATGAATGGTTGATTAATAGTGGTTGTTCTCATCATACGTCTGAAGATAAAAGTAAATTTTTATCCCTTAACAAATACGACGGTGGTTCTATTAGATTTGGTGATAATAAGGAAGCTTATATTGTTGGTAGAGGCTCTATTAATTTTGATGGAAATAATAACACTGACAATATTTATTATGTGAATGATTTGTGTCACAATCTCTTGAGTGTTGGAAAGATGGGCGAGAATAGATATGATGTTGTTTTCAAGAATAAAGGATGTGAGATTCAAGAAATATCTGGAGCAATGATTGTAGTTGGCAAAAGGATAGGAAGGAACATGTATTGGCTTGAAGGATTTTTAGAAGGATATTGTTTACTATCTCAGACCGATGATAGTTGACTTTGGCACTGTAGGATGTGCCACATCAATTTTGGCAATTTGGTAAGAATAAGTTCATCATGTGCAGCAAGAGACTTATCTAGATTATGTAAATTAGAGTGTTGAGTTTTATTAGGATCACTGCAAATGTATTAACATTGCCTCTTCGATATATGTTTTCCAAGAGCAGTGATCTCTCATTTATATTATGGAAAACACATTGAGAGACATGTCCCTTCATGGGACATGTCTATTCATTATTATTTATTTTATTTTATCAATTAACTATTTAGTTATTATGAGAATTATATATATATATATATATATATATATTTATTTATTTATTTATTTATTTATTTATTTATATTTATATATTTATATATTTATATTTATATAATAAATCATTTCTTATAATAATCATATCGTCGGTATTATTTATCTAACTGATGCTACAAACATCAACACTCCCTCTTAGCTAGGGAGGATAAATCAATCCAATGTCAACACTTAAGACACTTGACAACATGAATCATATGATGTAAGCAATATAGGGCATCATCCTCATGATTTAATCAATAGAAACATAGTCTCAATATGTGGATTGCCTCCATCAATGATTCTATCCACAAGTTCTCAAGTGGATTGCCTCCATCAACGATTCTATCCACAAGCTCTTTAGTATTGGCCTATCAGAATGTCAACACATGACATTCGCCAAATACTCTGAGTATTGGCCTATCAGAACATCAACATATGATATTCACCAAGTACTCAATAAGGTACTGGCCTGCAGAATATCAACACATGATATTCACCAAATACCTATCATATATCTATACAAACAACTCATAGATCGTCAATGACATCTAACACTTAGTTGTTGATTTACAAGATATATCTAAGCAAACAACTTATAGACCATCAATTTAATGACATCTAACACTTAGTTGTTGCTTTACAAGATGTATCTAGACAAGCAACTTATAGACTGTCAATTTAAAGACATCTAACACTTAGTTGTTGGTTTACAAGATATATTTATGCAAACAACTCATAGACTGTCAACTTAATGACATCTAATTAGTTGTTGCATTAATTCATCATGATCTATTTCAACATTATAAATAATGTATATCATGATTTAAGTTATTGTAAGATTGTCACCTTCCAATAACTTCTATAAAGTGATAATCATTAGGAAGTCGTCACTTCCTTATGATGTACACAAGAGGTAGGCCCATTGAAATTATATAGTCACACACATATGAACTTTCGAACTCCCTCTGAATGTCAATCTTCAGAGCTCCTCATCCAATGTTACCTTTGATGAAGTGTCATACTCACTCTCAATCTGATATCAATCCTCCTTTTCCTGCAAGAGAATCCTCATAAAAGATCAAGGCAAATAGCTCTTATAGTATGTTATAGAAATACAAATAAGAGAGAGACTACATTGATTAGATAAATAAAGTACTCAAAGATAAAGAATACTTATTTGCACGTCAATATCCTTTTATTTAATCTTTCATTCCATTAGACTTAATATTGTAATTGAAAACAATTGTTTATTTAGAAAGTTATAGTGATTTACTATAACTCTATATGTCTTAAAGAACATAATTTCATTCTTAATGGAGGCACAACTAATCCAAAATTAACATCATTGTAGAAAGGATATAAATTTATGACTACAAATGATTACACCATCAATTGTTTATTTCCAGAATAAACAGTTGCAGAACAATGTACATACTTTTATTGGAGTGTGGTTGCCTTTATTCCAAACAAATAATATTAAAGTTTTTAGAAAGGACAAAATATTGAGTGCACCTATTTTTGTAACTGACGCTGACTATTCTTAATAGAACTGACTTCTATTCTGAATTACCATAAGAAATTTGCATGTTGTTGTACTCCCTTTGGACTGCTATTAGAGGGAAAAAACGTATGACAAACTTCCTAGCGGTTCAAGGTATCTGCACTCGCCACATAATGTAGTCCGCTATTCTGTGAAGAATTTTCCTTATTACAACCTCTGATATCGTTGTCGCTCAGTGTTGAGTAATTTATCATCGCATCAATGTTGTACCACTTCATAACGTGGCTTTCTTTGTTAGCCTTTGGAACAACGATATCTTCTAACGCTGAAGGTAATATAACACATTATATCTATCAATTTTTATCTTTTGTTTCATGGCAATATCGATTGATATTCGTTTTCATTGCTCATTATTCCAGACATCTTTTGATTTCTTCCTTGTATGTTTATTGTCACAATTTTATATGATCTAGCATTTCTACATTTGCATTTTGGCTCTAATACCATGTTGAGTTTTATTAGGATCGCTGCAAATGTATTAACATTGCCTCTTCGGTATATGTTTTCTAAGAGCAGTGATCTCTCATTTATATTGTGGAAAATGCATTGAGAGACATGTCCCTTCATGGGACATGTCTATTCATTATTATTTAATTTATTTTATTAATTAACTATTTAGTTATTATGAGAATAATTATTATATATATATATATATATAATAAATCATTTCTCATAATAATCATATCATCGGTATTATTTATCTGACTAATGCTACAAACATTAACATAAAGAATGTTATCTGTAAGGGATGTCAAGAAGGAAAACAAGGGAGATAATAATTCAAGGCAAAATACCAATCATCTACCGACCTACTGGAGCTAGTGCACACCGACCTTTGTGGTCCTACTAGAACAAGGAATTTACAAGGTGGGAAGTATTTCATACTCTTCATTGATGATTATTCAAGGTTGACTTGGGTTGCATTTATAAGAGAAAAATTAGAATCTTTTGATAAGTTCAAGATATTTAAGGTTGGAGTTGAGAAAGAATGTGGTAGAAAGATTAAGTGTTTGAGATATGACAAAGGAGAAGAGTTTACTTCTGATGTGTTTGAAACTTTTTGTGAAAAAAATGGTATTAAGAGATAGTTTTCAGTGGCTGGAACACCACAACGGAATGGTGTAGTGGAAAGGCTAAACCAGACAATTCAGGAATTAGTAAGGACTATGTTGAAGGAAGTAAGTTTACCAGAACTTTACTAGAGAGAAGCAATACATAATTTTGTATACACACTTAATAGAGTTCTCTATCGGAAGAAGTATGGAAATGTATCATATGAGTTATGGCATGGGAGAGAACCTACATATAATTATTTCAAAATATTTGGAAGAAAATGTTGCCTTGAGAAATCTTAAGATAATCTTGGAAAATTTGATAGCATAGCTGATGAAGGCATATTTTTGGGATATTCTAAAAGGAGCAAGACCTACTAGTGTTACAACAAGAGACTAAATAAGATAGTTGAAAGTGCAAATGTGAAGGTTGATGAGGATTTTTAGAAGACTCCTAAGAAACACATTGAATATTAATCTAATACAGAGGATAGAGGAAAGGAGGATAAGATGGAAGTGGAAGAGACGAAACCAACACCGACATCTACAACTAAGAAACCAAGGTATGTAAAGAAAAATTATTCTGAGAATCATATCATTGGTGATAAAAATAGAGTTGTTACTAGAAATAGAGAAACACAAGATCATGCTTTGTTGTGTTTGCTTTTGGATGTTGCACCTAAATTTGTAGAAGAAGCATGCAATGATAAAAATTGGGTTAAAGCAATGAAGGAAGAACTTGATCAAATTGAGAAGAATTAGACCTAGGAACTTGTGCCCAGATCGGCTGATAAGAATGTGATTGGTACAAAATGGGTTTACCAAAACAAGTTGGATAAGAATGATAAGGTAATAAATAAAAAGGAAGGGTTAGTGTGCAAGGGTTAGACTCAGATTGAGAGTATTGATTTTGATGAGACTTATGCCCTTGGTGCCCAAATGGAGGCAATCCAAATATTTCTACATTTTGCAGCATATAAATATTTTAAGGTTTGTCATATGGATGTCAAGTCAGCATTTTTGAATGCAGAATTGAATGAAGAATTTTACATTGAGAAACCAGAAGGTTTTAGTTCACAAAAGAATCCAGATGCAGTATGCAGATTGAAGAAGGCATTGTATGGCTTGAAGCGGGCACCGAGAGCTTGGTATGGAAGGTTGGACAAGCATTTAATTAGTCAATGATTTTAAAAAGGTTTTGAAGATAGTGACTTGTACTACAAGATTTATTCAGATCAAATTCTTATTATTGTTGTGTATGTTGATGATATCATTTTCAGAGGAAAAGATTACTTGTGTTAGAGATTTGTGGAGGAAATGCTAAAATAGTTTGAGATGTCCATGATAGGTGAGTTGAATTTCTTTCTTAGATTGAAAGTAAATCAGAGTAGTAAAGGCATTTTCATTTCTCAGTCCAAGTATGTCAAGGAATTGTTGAATAAATTTGGCTTGGAGAATTCTAAGCCAATATGTACTCCTATTGTTACCAGTTGTAACTTGAATAAGAAGGATGATTAATCAAAAGTAGATGAAAGTAAGTATAGATATATGATTGGAGGATTATTGTACATGACTATTAATAGTCTAGATATCATGTATGCAGTATGTTTGGCAGCCAGATTTCAGTAAGAATTGGAAGAGTCACATGTTATGTAAGTAAAAAGGATTTTCATATATTTGGAGGGAACAAAAGAGCTTGGTTTATGGTATCCAAAAGGTTCAAACTTCATGTTGATAGTTTATACTAATGCATATTGGGGAGGTTGTTTGGATAACCACAAAAGCACTAGTGGTGCAGCTTACTTTCTTGGCTCCTGGTTGGTTGCTTGGTCAAGAAAGAAGCAATATTTTATATCACTATCAACTGTTGAATCAGAATACATTGCAACATCCTCATGTTGTACTCAGATATTATGGATGAAAAAAACTTTGAAGAATATAGGTGTAACCTTTGATGAGCCAATTTTAATTATGTGTGACAATACCGGTGCTATAAGCATTTCAAAGAATCATGTACAACATTTCAAAATGAAGCATATATCTATCAGATATCACTTCTTGATAGAGAAGGTGTTGGAAGATGAAGTGAAGCTTGAGTATGTGCCTACAAAAGAGAAGATAGTAGGTGTATTTAAAAAATATTTGTGCAATGATAGTTTTGAGTGTCTCAGAGAGAAGTTGGGCATTCTACCCCTTCCTAGTGTTCACTAGATGCACCTATGTGTGCATTGGTCTAGTGAATTTCATGATTATTCCTTTTCGGACCAATGCTTGGCGGATTCCTCTTAGGGGGACCAAAGTGAGTTACCAAAGGGGATTTTTGGCCCTTTTTCATTGTTGTCGAAGTGGGAGAAGTACAAGAATAGAGAACTTTGATGATGATAACTTTTGATAGTGTGTTGTTGGCTTTGTTGTTAATAAATTTTGTCATCAATGATAAAGGAGGAGATTGTTAGAATGTGAATTTGATGATGTCATTAATGGTTTTCATTGATGTCAAAATATCCAATGCATAGAGGATATTTATTCATGATTTTGTTATTTTGTTGTATCAATAGATGTGTACCGACATTATTGGTGTATCAGTAGAGTTGTTCACCGAAGGATGTTCTTTAAATGTTTATTCTTATCCATTTTGGTGATGGTTATATTTTTTATGAAACATATGGTGGATTGATTATTTGGGTTCGGTCCTATTTAGAGAATGTTCGTTATGTTTTAATCTCAGTAGCTACCATGTAACGTGGTAATCATATCTGTTGGTATTGAAAGTCTTGGAGATGGTTTAGAGTGTTGATATGCTCAAGGCATATCCTATTGAGCAAGGTGGTCCACGTTTCATTCCTTACCACCGCAGTAATGTTTTAGTGTGACCTATTTCAAATCAGTTTAGGATGAATTAGTTGATGGAATCAAGTAGGATAAGAAGAGTGATTTTTTCAATTGTTTGTGTGTGATGCTTGTGTGTGAAGTGAATGTGAATATGAAAAGATAATATATTTGTGGTGATCGCATGTGTGAATGCAATCGATAATAGACTGATATATCATTTATGTATTGTAGAGTACCGGTAACAATATTATCAATGGTGGATTCAATCTCATTTCTTATATTTTGGTAGTGAGCTACTTGTACTGGCAATGAGCCTATTTGTATTGGTTGTTATCTATATTCATATTTCAAGGCAGTTAGCTCAATTGGTAGTAAGCCAACACAGTGAGCAACCTGTAGTGATAAAAATGGTAGTGAGCCTTTGTAAAAATCACGTTAATCGGTGTTTCATTTCATCAAAATTAGATTATCTATGGTTTTTCCCAGTTTGGGTTTTGACGTAAATTATGGTGTTCTTTGTGTTGATGGTTTTTGTGAGAACATAAGTTAATATTGATATAAAAATCATTATCATTTGTATGGTTTGTGTGTTTACTAACAAAGTAAACATTTTAGAAAGTGTTTGTGAATAACTGATTCACCCCCCCCCCCCCCCCTCCTCAGTTATTTGGCCTATTCAACAAGTATGTCACTAGATATGGGGTTACATATATTGAACATGTCCAAGTGTTTTTTTCCACTTAACCACCCCCACAACAAACAAATCCAGCACTACATCATCAAATAAATATGATCATGGTCTTTTAAGGTGAACCAAAATAAAATAATCAAGGAATTTAAAAAATATACCTTTACACATTTAGGGGAACCCTTAGATGTGGTGTTTTAAAAAATGGTCCAATAAAACGTCGTCGCATATCCTCAAACACAACCATTTGATTAGTCAAAGCCTGAACCTTCATGGTATAAGGATAATGAGTATTGTGACTATCATCGCATCAAAAGGCATTCTATAATCAAGTGGAAGAAACTTATAAACTATGTCAAAGAACTCATTAATAGGAATGAAATTAATGTGTACAAAAGGAAAAATTCATCACCAAATGCACATTTTTAAACGTATTTGTAGATACCTAAATTTCATCAATGATTTTAATCATATTTAGTCCTCTTACCCATATATTTAATTAAATAATAACATATTATTTAATTAACTAATATTATCCTTCTAGCGAAATGAATTTAATTAATTAGCTATAGTCCAATTAATTTAATGGTAACCCATAACTATTTAATTAATAAATTCCCCTTCCTCAATTGATTTAAATAAATACATATATCTATTTAAATTAATTTATTTTATCCTAATTCACCCACATATGATTAAATAATTATTATTTAGTTTATTGGAGCACATGTGCTCCTAAATTTAACCCTCACCTAATGTCGCTCCAACTAACTAACCCATGCTTCCAACCCAACCTATCACACTTTCCCACTAATTAGTCATAATCCTGGCCTAATCCCCTCCTTAATCATTTGCACATTCCTAACCTAAAAGACTAGTCCCCAAAGTCAACCATCATCTTGTCAACTTTAAATGCACACCCACATTGTGTAAGAGCCCACATGGGCTTCTTACATGTTTTTCCCCTCCAAGGACTATTTTATGTCTTCTTCCCACTTCTCCAAAACCCCTTTCACACTCCTCAAAATGGCCACATTCTCTAATCTTGTCCTTTGGGGTGTGAAGAAAAAAATGCCTTTATGGTAAATCTACTCCACCCCCAATATCTTTTCAACTCCTCCTATTGTGAAATTTGTAACAATGTTATGGATTTGAGAAAGCACAATCTATGTGCTTCTCTCAAAATTCATCTCAACCCTTCATGAACTCTTCATCTCCATTGTTCATTCATCCCTTGCAAATCCTATAAATTGAGGAGTCATTCCTCAATTCTTCAAACACCAACAAGAGAAAAGCTACTATGCCATTTTTAATTCAAATATATTGTAACCATTACCCTTTATATGCCAAAATCATTCCAAACCTATTGAATCTTGAGAAACAATTGAGCACACATCAAATATCTTGGACAAATCTACATATCAAGGGAGCTCTCATTGGGTTTGTGAAAGGTTTTCATTCTCTTTTACATTTATATTCCTCTCTTTTGTCTAATCATGATGTTGTTAATTAAGTTTACTTTGAGTTCTTTTATTGATATTTGCATTCCTATGTTGAACTCACACTTTCCTTGTACATGGTATCAGAATGTCTTCCCTAAACACAATTTGGATGCTAGTGCCTCCAGTGCAAATCAACCTCCCAATCAAGGTCAAACAAACCACACAAATTATGTAAATTACCCATTGTTCACAACTATGACAATATAGTCAGTTGTGTCACTCAATTAAAAAACTATGTTGACATGAATTGAGATAAAGGTGACAATTTCCAATGTGTAGTTACTACACGGAGTGGATTATTTTGGTCCTTGACCCATCTACTTCATCCAACCACAAGTGCAATACAATATTTTAAAACATCTTGGGAATACCTTTTTGCAAATATCCATCTTCGATGTCCTCAAATCATCAGCCTCCCACCAATATATCCTCACACAAGTTTTGCAAGATACCCTTGTTATCAATGATATTGATCCAATGAATTTCAAGCCTTCTTGGGGCACATTTCATCCTCCTATGACCTTTCATTCACCAATCATATATGATCACTTCTGATCTCATTCACAATCCCCATGTACATTGTAGTCCTTAGTAGCAAATCCAAGGTGAAATGAGCCCTATTGGATAATAGTTCTACCATGAATCTATGTACTTTAGAATTTGTTAAACAAGTGAGGTACACTATAGTAGATCTTTAGACTTGGTTGATTACAATCAAATAATATAATAATGCAAAAAGGATCTCAACGAGAATGATATCTCTTCCTATTTAGGTGGATCTTGTGATCTAGCACACTTTGTGTCATGTCTTTGATCTTGATCTCCAATATAAAATCCTCCTCAATTTCCCATGGATCCATGCCATGTAGGTCATCTCATCCACCTACCATCAATTCCCAAGGTGTTTTTATAATGGTACTAAATTCATCATCCATGCAAAGCCCCAACCTTTTGAGAATTGGTGTGCTCTTGAGGTTTCATTCCCCCATGTTGGGCATTTCCCTAGGGTTGATATTAGAAATCCACTCTCTAACTTTTCATCCTCACCTAGAAATGATTATTTCATCTACCAAGAAAATACCACCATTACATCTTCAATTTCTCAACTCAAGATCAACAACAAAGGATGTGGAAAAAAAGGTGCTTTCACGATCCACATGATGCTCTTAAACCCACATACCTATGGAAAACTACACTACCAACAAAATAAAAAGGAACCGTTTGTCAAATATTTTGGATCCATTACTTTTCAATCATGAAGTGATAAAAGAGGGCATATATCAATGGTTGTACAAAGACCCACCTACAAATAATGAATCATGGCTTGATTATTTCAAGGAGAGGTATCTCAAATCCCATAAAATTTGTACACAAAAATGGGATTACCAAGGTAGAGGATTGGGTCATGAAGAACAAGGAATGAGAAAACTCATTAAACCCATTGTAATCATTAAATAAAAAGGGCTTGGTTTTGGATCCCCATCCAAATTAAGCCTCAACTTCAACTAGTGCTTCCCAATATGTTGAGAGTGGCTTCATATATGTCAGATTTTCCTAAAGACGTTGTTAGTGTGGACTATAACAATATTTGTATCCACTCTTTCTTTGATAATTCCATTTTAACCATTGATATTCTTGTTTTTCACCTTGATTGGGACCAATGAGGGATCACCAATCTTGATACACTTCAAAATGATGATGCACTACTAGAATATATAGTCATCAATGGCCATAATTCATATATGGATCCTAATTCAAATACTTTCTACAATATTGATCCTCAAGCTTGTTTTGGAGAAGAGGATATCCTTAGTCGCAAAAGTAAACAAAAAAGGAAAATTGAAGATCTCCTTGTGAAAAACTTTCCAATACACCTTTAGATCATAATATGATAAAAAGAGAGGGTGTATCTCTAGGTGAAAACCTCTCTGATGTGTCAAAAGAAGAGGACACTCCTCTTCCCCTTATGTATATGCATTGTATTGAGATATATTTCATCCTCATAGAAGAAACTCGTGAAATAAATGTGGTTACCCAAGAACATGCATGGATCGCTTATGTAGCAATTACCTTGTCAAAAAAATAGATATTTACTTGACTCCTCCATAAAGTGGCTATCAACTTTGCATAGTTGTATGTAGATGTGCCCATCCTAGATCCTAATTTGGTGGTGCATCATCTTGTTTTCAATCATAATGTCAAACTAGTCAAACAAAACCTTAGAAAGATGCATCCAAAAGTAGCACTTTGGGTCAAAGAAAAGTTGATAAATCTATTGGAGGTTGGATTCATTCGTCTAAATGATTATTCTAACTAAGTCTCCAATATAGTACATGTTTCTAAGCTCATTGAGGGAATCAAAACATGCATTGATTTTACGGATCTAAAAAGCATGCCCAAAGCATGATTTTCTACTTCCCAATATTTATATCCATGTTGATCTTACTGTGGGGCATGAAATTATTTCGCTCGTGGATTTTTTCTTACATTTAATCAAATAAATATTTCTAAAGAAGATCAACATAAAATTGCATTCACCACTTTAAGGGGAAGTTTTTTCTATCAAGTCATGTCATTTGGTCTTAACATCATTGACACCACCTATCAATGCACTGTGATAATTGTATTTCATGACCTCATTCAAAAGATCATTCACATATATACTAGAGCATATATTTTGACTCTTAGAGAAATATCAATTGCATCTCAACCCTAAGAAGTGTGTCTTTGGTGTCACATTAGGAAAATTATTGGGTTTTATTGTGTCCATACATGGTATTGAGGTAAATCCTGCTAAGGTTAAATCTATCACAAAAATGGCTCCTAAAAATTTAAAACAATATGGAGTTTTAAGGGCAACCTACAATCCATTCATAGATTTATAGTGTATCTTGAGGACAAGTGTCAATATTTCACCCATACAATATTTGGATGGGATCTATCATGCAAACAAGCCTTTATCAAAATAAAAGAATTCCTAGCTAATCCACCAGTTCTAATGCCTCATATTCAAGGGAAACCTTTGTTTCTGTATATTTCTACTACATTAGTTGCACTAGGGGCACTTCTTTACCAACATGATGACTAAGGTCAATATGAGGCACTTTCTTATATCATTCATACCTTGGTTGGTTATGAGATAAGTTATTTTTCCAAGGAGAAAGCATGTTTAGTTATTTTATTTTTCTTCCATAAGTGTATACATTACATGGTAAGTCACACAATCAAGCTGAAATCCAAGGTAGATCCTTGAAGTATTTACTATCCAGGATAACACTTATTGGTTGTATGGCTAAGTGGGTTATTCTTTTGAGCAAGTTTTATATTCAATATGTGCATATAGAGACACTAAAAAGTTAAATAATTATATATCATTTGGTTGATGCATCCTTGGTGTACCATTTAGTGTGAGTGTTCCTTTTTTCACTGCTTAAAAATATTTCATTCCAAAGGCATTCAAATTCGGCTTTCAATATACAAACAATATTTTTTAGTACAAGGCTTTTATCATGGGTCTTAGGTGGTAGTTCAATAGAACATAAGATACTTACAGGTCTATGATGACTTCCAACTTATAATCAAATAGGCCAATGATTAATACCAAACAAAAGATGACAAGTTGTTACCCTCATAAGCACATGGTCAAGGATTTCAAGTATGTGTTTTAGTTAATCCAAATTGACCAAGTTCCTAGGCTTCAAAATAGAGTTGCACGCGATCTTCGCTACCATCAAATCTCTTTTGGATGTGTAGCAAGACAACCCTAAATGTAAATTCTTTATTGAGAAGCTTCTCCAACCCACTTTTGAGGTCCCCCACACAAAAAAGATGTACAAAATAATTGTTCCCTAATCCCCCTCATACCAAGATATATACGCTTTCCTTAAAAAATATATAATCCCACGTAACCTTACATGCACCCAATACCAAAATATTATTTTTTGAGCATCTTGTTTCACTATCCTTGGAGATAACTTATATTGTCGAGCTTGCATGATGTTCTTTATGTATGTCTCAATTTAAATGAAACTAATCTCATGTTGCAATTATACATTGGGTCTTGTGGTGCTTATATGAGTGGCAAAGTCATTGCCAAATAGTTGTTGAGGGAAAGGTATTACTCGCTTACCCTAGAATATGATGCCTCTGAGTTTGTTAAAAAATGCTTACCATGATAGCGACATAGAGATCTATTACATGTACTAGCATATGATTTGCAACCTATTTCCATACCATGGCCCTACTTCCAATGGGGCATCACCCTTCTTGGTAAGATAAATCCCACTTATCCTATAGGCATAACTTTATCATTACCGCCATTGAGTACTCTACCAAATGGGTGGAATTAATTATACTCACCCTCATGATTAGTACCTAGATTTCTAAATTTATCCTATATCACATTTTGTGTCATTATGGTATCCCTTCCACCAACATTATTGATAATGGTACTCTATTCAAAAACCAACAAATGTAAGAATTTTGTGAAACATTTCATATACAACATCATTGGTCCACTCCACATTATCCCCAAGGTAACATCTAAGTTAGGCCAACCAATAAATTCCTCCTAAAAATCATAAAAAAAAGTCATCACTAATATTGTGGCACCTCCATCTCAATCCCTCCCTTTGGGATTACCACACAAGCATTCCTACCCCTACTAGTGCTACTCCATATTCCCTTGTTTATGGTGTCAATGCAGTCTTACCAATTGAGGTCAAGATACCCTCATTGCGAGTGTCTTTGAATAACTTCATTACAAATAAGGAGTATTGTGTGGTGAGGTTGACTCAATAGGATCTCCTAGATGAAAAGCGTCAAAAGGCCTATGATAATATCTAGTATATCAAAATGGACTTAAGAGAAACTATCATAAGAAAATTTACCCCACTAATTTCAAGTGTGTGCTTTTTTCCTCAAAGAGAATAAAAAAAACCACTTAGATTTTGAAACAGGGAGAAATTTTAAACCTGATTGGATCAGTCCCTATGTGATTACTGCTAAGGATGGCTTGAGATTTTATCATCTATCAACTCTTGAAGGATAACCTCTTAGTGATCCACTCAAAATTTTCCATATCAAGAGGTTTTATCTTGATTCATGGGAATGTACCTGAATTTTCAAAAATCAAGAAAAATATAAAAAAATCCATAAAAAATAATAAAGAGAAAATAATTTGTCATGTGGTGAAAACTACCTTTTCTGGCACCTTGACAAGTACATGTAGTGAAAACCTAGCAACACGCATTATGTGTAAAGGGTAGTTCCATTATCCTTCAACTTTGTGATCACTTGTACTGCATGTGATCTTCACCCTCCATTTCTCCTAGATCATACTTTTATTTGAGATTTTTTTTGCAACCCTTCGTTAAACCACCTACTCACCCTCCCTTACTTTGTTTCCATCTACATCTCCCTCCTAATGTTATCCCTATCTCAATTCCTACACTTCACCACCTTGCAAGTGCATTAAGTTAACTTTGATTTTTTCATTTGTACATAAGGTTGATCATCCCTTGTACATGGTTCAATTCATGTCATATATCCATGGCCAATGTTTGTAACCTAGATTATTTTTACATAGGTTTCCTTCCTTCTTTTCCTTTGCATTATCTATATGTCATCAATACCTTGCTCCTATCTAGTTGGTGCTTTAACAATCCTCCTTATTTAATTGATGTTTTATCTTTGTTTATCTTTTATTGAAATTTTTAGTTTGTCTCCTTGGAGTTGCCACAATCCTTCATATCATGGTATGTTGTGAATGATGACACTAAGAGCATAATCTTGCTTTTCTATTTTCTATGTTTTTGGATATGTTTCACATTGTTCCTAGATAAGATCCTTGTGGTCTCATGTTACATTGGGGCATATCCTTTTGTCTATAGTTTTCTAGCATCATGCACACCAAAATTCTCTTCAAATTTGTGAGATGTTAGACTAACCTTTCTTACATTTTGAGTCAATCTGACACAATTGATACGATGTCAACTTGGTTCTTAATACCCAAGTGCATAGTATCATATGCTAAGTCAAAATAAGTGCACACTACATGGGAGCTCCTTTATGATTCACAATGCTTAAATCCCCCCATTTTTTCTCGCATATCTGATCTATCCCCTACCCATCTCATTTCATTACATCATTTTGACTCATTTCCCCAGTTTCCTTAATTGTTTGGAATTATGAATATGCATTATTACGCCACATCGTCTATCCTAATTGAAGCTCACCTCGAGTGGTATTTTGGAGCTTTCTCATGTTAAATAGGTTATCTCATTATAGTGTCATAAATTATAACCTTGTACAATTTACACAACATTTTGGGCCCTTGCTTTACTGTGTGGCCTCCTAGCTTTTATCCAAGCCTATTTTTGGCCAAAAGACTGTAAATCTCATGTCATATCTTCACGTGGTGATCCAAAGAGATATCCCAAACCAAGTGCAACTCATTTCTTGCTTGTTTGCCTTGGTTTGGTACTCCAGTGGCCCTTGGGGTTCCCTTGACCTGCCAATTCAGGCCCATTTTTAAATATGTGGGTGTCAGGGTCTTGTCAGTTGTTGCTTAAACCTAGTGTCCAATTATGATCATTGGAGGTTGGCTTAATTAATGAAATACCTTCAGAACCCTATATAAGAGAATTATTTAAATTCGTTTAAATATCTTATTAGAAGCATTCATCAAACATAAGCCTTCAAGTTCAAGTATTCAACATGACATTTAACCCCACCATATCCTTAAAGCATTCTTCAAATCTAATCATTGTGGCGAGTTAAAATCAATATTCATGCAAGCATGTCTTTATTATTGATCTCCTTAATGTAATGTCATGTTATTGCATCAATATATGTGATCACATTCAAAGAGCATTACATCAACAAGTCTAACATATAAGATTTAGTTTTTTACTTCAAGGCATTAAAGTTAATTACATTTCAATTCAATTTCAAGGTTAATTCCAAAAGTGAGGTTTCACCAGGGAAAACCCTCATCAATCTTCTTTCCATGTGCATGTGATAAGATCAAGACATTGATATGGAATCAAATAGAGAAGATAAAGGCATGTAGATTGACCTTTCATAGATCTGCAAAAGGATCAACATTGCTCCACCCAACATTGACATTGATCGAATTTTTGGGGAATGTTCTGAGTAGCATTGTGGTCCCAAAAACATAGTTTGCATTCACATATGACCTCCTTGGGTCAACATTTCCCTAGGCAACATTGACCTCCTAATTTTAGCCTATTTTCAAATAAAAGTTTGTTTATGTCTCCTTTCTCCATATTTGAAATCCTAGTTTGTGTAATTGTTCTATTATTTCCTCTACATGTTTAAAACCCTCAATTTATCACCTTTGGTTGTAGATCTAGCATACAACTCACATCTCTTGCATAATCGATTCCAATTCAATCAAATAATTTTAAATCCGCCTTGAGCTCAATCCTTTTCAATCAGATCTAAAGCCAAGTGGTTCAACTCTCCTTAATATAATCAAGGTAAATAGGTCTTGTTTCTAGTTTGCATGCATAAACTAGTGGACCTATTTCCACCAATATATTTGGTGAACTTGACACTACTTATGTATTTCTAATTATAAGATATGATCTTTCATGATGAAATTATAAAATCTGATTGGTTTTCTATTTCACATGTGATTGCATCACTTCTTATCTATATTTATCAAAAACATGTGATAGATAATAGCTTCTTTCATTTCATATTGCTTGCATTCATTCATAACACTGTTACACATTGCATCATAAGGATTTCAAAGATATTTCCTATTTACAAATAGTTTTTCAAAGCTTTTATCCATATTTCTTGTTACATGATGATATTTAAGAAAATTAATGGAATGCGTGGATTTCATAATAGCTTTGGTAGATACTAGAGATGATATTGAAATGAATCATACGTGTACCTCTCCTAGGGTATCTTTTTTTTATAAGGAAAGAATCAATACTCTTATCAGTGATCTCTCCAATGAAGGTGCAACATTAAAGATTCAAAATGGATTATCTTCTCAAAAAGGTATTTTGGTGTAAGGGATAACTTAAACATGTCAAGCTTAGTACATCTATCACTCTAGATCATCCTTATTGTCCAAGATCTTATCTTAGTCAACAATAAATTTTGAGAGAAGATGAAGTTATGCATCTTTTTCATGATCTATCTCCTAACATAACATTGAGTAAAGATGAGGATTTAGATCAGACTACTTCCCAACCTATCAAAGAGCATATAAATAATGATAATAATATTCATAATCTACCCATAAAGATTAATCATCATCCTTAAATATTCTTTTACCACAAGAAATAAAACCTACAACTTCTGAGGACCATTTGAAAATAGCAAAAAGAATCTTTTAGAAACCTATACATGACAAAAACATTAAATTCCTTGTTTGAAGAATCCTAAACCAAATGATAATGGTGCGCATTATCTTTTTCATCATAACTATTCTCATTATCTTGCTTATTGCATTGAATTCAAGCAATTGTTCAGAATTTACAACTCTTTTATTGTCTTAGTACTCCCTTTGCCTATTATGTTGCTTAGCACTATAACATTAGTAGCTTACCTTGTTGAGGGATCTTTGTCTTTCATGGTGGTATAATTTCATTTACAATCATAATTTGCGAGAAACGTAATAGTCTTTTTGTTCTTGTCTCCATGCTTGGGGGGGAAGAATAGCGTTTCAAATTTTTATCATTCGTAAAGATCCATTTTTCCTTTGTTGAGTTGTATATTTTATAACATGATGTCTTTTCTTGCATAGAATTGTTTGTTCTTTGTAAGAATTTTCTATTTTTCAAGAGGTGTACATCACTAATTACAACCTCTTCCTTTCTTGAAAGTGTGTGTTTATTACAAATTATCTCTTATTTGGGGCAGAAAGTGTGTTATCCTTCACTTAGAATCCCCTTACCTAGCAATAGGGAAGGCACACGTTCTCTATTTCTTTCCCCTCTCTAAGTCAAAGATGTTATCTTTGTTAAAGATCTCTTGAGGTAGATGTCTTTAGAAAAAGATCCCTTCCTCCTTTCATTGTACATCCCTTAAAAGGATCATTTTACACTTGTTGGAAGATATCATTTTAAAACTATATCTTCCTTACCTCAAAAGAGCTATGCCCTATTTTTCTTGGATTGCATGTACATTGTTACTTAAAGGAAATGGCATTGGTGATGAATGTGTTTATCCTTTTTTTCCTTGAGACATCAACATAGTCCTATCTTGAGCTCTTATGGGTGGGGGAGAGGGGGTGGCATATATGCAACCTCCTTGTTTCAAATGTTACAGAATTTCCTTATGAAAAATAATGTGCCCCTCTTGATATCCTTATTCAAAAAAAATTCAAATGATTTGACTACTAGACTTTTTGACTCTCCGTGGCACTGATTTTTCAAGATGAGTTGACTAGCATAAAAAAAACTTGCTAGGCTATTTGACTCTCCTTAGAATCAATTTTCAAGATGAGTTGACTAGCATAACACAACTTTCTAGACTATTTGACTTTCCTTGCACTACTTTTTAAAATTCCCTAGTAGAAAATGTTTTCTTTAGTCATTCTTAACACCATTTTTTTAGGATGAGTTGACTAGTATAACATAATTTGCTAGACTATTTGACGATCCATTTTTTGAATCTTCTGATGAGTGAAACTAGCATATTATAACTTGCTAGGCTATTTCAACTCTTCCTCTTCTTTCGCATAAATCATAACACTATTTGTAACCATGTACAATTTGTGTTCTTTCATGCATCACCTGACATAACACAACTTGCTAGCCCGTTGAATCCATGTTTCCTTTCTCTTTCCCCATGAGCCCATAGTATCACACACCTTGCTAATTGATTGGATCGTGGTCTCTTATCGCATCCCTTGATAAGGGACCACGATCCTATTTCTAATCGAAAAACTAAAAATATGATGTTGTATCTTCACATGGTTATGTGAAAAGCTATCTCGAACCAAATGTTTTCTCTATTTTGGCAAGTCAATGGTGTTTGGGGTGCCCTTGAACCATCACTTTAGTCCAATTTTTAATTATGCCGATGTTGGATTTCTACCAATTGTTCCTCAATCCTGGTGTCCCCATATGATCGTTGGAGGTCAGCTAAATTCCCAAAATACCTTGAGAACAATATATAAGACCAATCTTTCAATTCATTTTCACATCTCATTACAAACATTCATTATCAAACATAAGCAATCAATTTCAAGCATTCATTGCAACATTTCATCCTTCCATAGCCTTCAAGCATTCTTTAGACTAAGCATTGTGGCAAGTTAAAACAATCTTCATACAAGTATGTCATTATGATTGATCTCCTTTATGTCATGTCATGTTATTGCATCAACATTGTGGTCTCAAAAACACAATTTATATTCGCATTTGGCCTTCCTAGGTCAAGATGGCCCCAAGCAACATTGACTTCCTAATTTTAGTCCTGATTTCAAATACAAATTCCTTTAATTCTTCTCTTTCTATATCTGTAACCCTAGTTCACATATTTATTCTAATATAGATTCATTTAATTCTTATATTTACATATGTAACCCTAGTCTGCATATTTATTCTAAGATTTCCTCTACATGTTAAAAACCCTCAATTTCTCACTTTTGACCCTAGATCTAGCATCCAATTCATATCTCTTGCATAGCCAATTCAACTCAATCAAGGAGTGTTTAATTCATCCTATACTCAATTTTTTTTAATCAGATATGAGGTTGAGCCAAGTGGTTCAACTCTCCTTAATGCAAACAAGGGAAATAGGTATAATTCCTAGTTTGCATGCATAAACTAGTAAACCTATTTTCCACCATACACTCATTTCATCATTTTATAGCATTCATACATTTGCATTTATTATGTTACTTGGTATCTAGTATTTGATTCATTCGTGCATTATCATTTCAATTACATTGAGGTTTAATATAGACATGGTAGTCTACGTTTCATCTTTTGTCATTATTATCATTTAGTGCATTTGTCAACTTTGTATCATGTTCATTACGTCTTGCATTGCATTAGGTGAGTTCATTATTGCATGCATTTCATTATCCTCTTTCTTTTGGTTGATTCATCATTTTCATTACTGATTAAGGGCATTATGTATAATAATATAGAGTTGTGAATTTATATTATTTAGCTTCGGTCACATTCATTTCATTTTGGTCCTCTTAGATTCATTAACCTTTTGCGGATTCATTTTCACATACATTCATTTGAATATGTCATGATTAAATCATTTCCTATTCTACATATGCCTCTCATATGATTAGTGTCATTATCACATGCATTCGGGTTAGGTTCATATATCATATTCATATCAATAATAAGTCATCATTTACATTTGCATCCATACATTAAAAAAAATGATCATCCATATAACCATAATAAAATCAAGATGTGTGTGTGCATCCAACATGCATCACAATGTGATTCATATCATATCACATGCATACATATGCATACACATATAATAAACATACATCTTGCATCACAAACATTTTGGGCTAGCCATATCCACAAGCATACTCATAAAGCATCCAACAACCATCAACATAAACCATCATAATGCATCAACAGTCCATCCATCTGTATATCAGAAAATGTACAAAAAATAAACGTCCATGTCATGATAGTACATCCTCATATAATAATCAAAAAATCATGTTTACAAATGAACCATCAATATACATAATAATCTACATATACACATAAGCTCAAAAATATCGCTCAAAATGTCTCTAGTTAGGCTCATCTGGAGCTCCATCTAAAATTTTCCTTGGGTCGTGAGGAGGTATCCTTTGTGATAGTATCTCACTCCTATCATGTATCTAACCTGGTGGGTTATACCCTACCTCATTCTCATTCTGATCATTAAGGTGGCATCATAGTTGAACTCGACCTAAGTGAGATCCACTCCTGACTAAGTATCCCCAGCTCTTGGTCGATAATGCACTTCTAGTTGAGGATCCACTCCGTGTGAAGGATTTACTTTGTGTTTGTGTGACGTGTAGTGACACAAACACCTACCTCTCTCTTGCCAATACTGTAGCCTCATACATTGCCCTGTAAAACCCTTCCTCTATCAATCACCACATAATTGTTAGGTTTGTTGTGTCAAAAATTGGTGGTGCTTGTTATTGATATTTGTAGCATCGGTTAAATAAATAATATTGACTATATAATTATTATGAGAAATGATTTATTATATATATTTATATATATCAATATATATATAATAATTGATATTACTATATACATTGATATATATGTATATATAAAGTTAGATTATAATTATTCTTATAATAACTAAATAGTTAAATTGATAAAATAATCATTATTATTATTATTATGTAAATATTAGATAAATTAATATAATACCCAAGAGATATTATGTGTGTGTGTGTGTGTGTGTGTGTGTGTGTGTAATCATAATTGCCATTATATTAAAAATTACAAAATAATGAATAGACATGTCCCATGAAAGGACATGTCTCTTCTTGGCTCATTCTCAATATAAATGCAAGAGATTGTTCCATTTGGAAAACACATACAATGAGATAGTGCTATTACATTTGCAATGATCTTAAAACCTTAACATGGTATCAGAGCCAAGTTGCAAATGTAAGAGAGTAGTTTATTGATGGTGAATGTGTGATTGTCTTAGAAAATACAGTCTTGGTACGAGGACCATATCTCACAAATGCACCGTTGGATTGTGTTAAATTTTGGATATGTTTGTGACAACCAAATTTAGAAGAATCTCACCGAAGCGATTGGAAAGAAAATGTTTGGTTCAAAAGTTATGACCGAATGTGTACAAATCTGTGCAAAAAAAAAAAATCTGTAAAAGAGCGAGGTTCCTTCTTTAAAAGCCTAACTGCTTGAAGGGAGATCTAATAAGATTGAAGGTTGTGATAGAGTATAGAACCTTTGGATATTCAAGATATGTCATGTGAAAAATTATGGTAATGTTTGAGAATGATGACATCATTCTGTGAATTAGCATTGTATTTTCTATATGGGCTCACCTTACAGAATGAAATACTTGAAATTTATAAAAGATAAGTATTTCATGTTTTATTAATGCACAAAATTTTTGAGTTTGTAATTAATGCTATACTATTGGTTAGTAAAATATTGTATACTTCTATCATTGGTATTTTTGGTCGAGATAGTTTAATGAGCTATTTGTAATCTCTCTCTAACATACCTTCAGGACAAAAGCACAAGATAATTACATTGAAGGGAGAAATAACTTGATGCTTGCAAATGAATTGATGATTGAGAATAGATGCAAAGGGAGTCTGACATTTCAAAAGAGGTCAAAAAGTTGATAAACTTGAGCTTCAGAGGTAGCAGATGGTTCAGTCAACTTGTGACAATCTTGATTATGTTGATTGAGAGAGAGTTCATTATTGAAGGTGAAACACTTCTGAGGTAATCTTGATATAATTGATTATTATACTAATGAATCATGAATGTTTTTAATGGGCTTACTCCCTGTGTAAATCATAAGGAAGTGACGACTTCCAAATGATTATCACTTGTATTTGTTAAAGTTATTGGAAGGTGACGATCTTGCAATAACTTTCTATTGTGATAGATATTTTTGTGATCTTAATTGTGGATAGAATCGTCAATGGAGGCAATCCACACCAAAGCTCGTGAGTTTGTGAATAGAATCACCGATGGAGGCAATCCACACCAAAGCTCATGAGTTGGTGAATAGAATCGCCAATGGAGACAATTCACACGAGAGCTTGTGGATAGAATCACCGATGGAGGCAATCCACACCAAAGCTCATGAGTTTGTGAATAGAATCGTCGATGGAGGCAATTCACACAAGAGCTTGTGGATAGAATTGCCGATGGAGGCAATCCACACCAAAGCTCGTGAGTTTGTGGATCGAATCACCGATTGAGGCAATCTGCACGAGAGCTTGTGGATCGAATCACCGATGGAGGCAATCCACCTGAGACTTGTGGATAGAATCACCGATGGAGGCAATCCACCTGAGAACTTGTGGATAGAATCGCCGATGGAGGCAATCCACATATTGAGACTATGTTTCTATTAACTACATCTTGACGATGATGTATTTATTGCTTACATCATATGATTGATGTTGCCAAGTGTCATAAGTGTTGACATTGGATTGATTTATCCTCCCTAGCTAAGAGGGAGTGTTGATATTTGTAGCATCGGTCAGATAAATAATATTGACTATATGATTATTATGAGAAATGATTTATTATATATATTCATATATATCAATATATATAATAATTGATATTACTATATACATTGATATATATGTATATATAAAGTTAGATTATAATTATTCTCATAATAACCAAATAGTTAAATTGATAAAATTATTATTATTATTATTATTATGTAAATATTAGATAAATTAATATAATACTCAAGAGATATTATGTGTGTGTGTGTGTAATCATAATTGTCATTATATTAATTACAAAATAATGAATAGAGATGTCCCATGAAAGGACATGTCTCTTCTTGGCTCATTCTCAATATAAATGCAAGAGATTGTTGAATTTGGAGAACACATACAATGAGATAGTGATATTACATTTGCAATGATCCTAAAACCTTAACACTTGCTTCGCTACTAAAGTTGCTTGCTCCTTTGCTTCCGGTATCGAATCAACTGAATTTGCACCGACTGCCCTTTATAGTGGTAGGGGGCTCAATATAATCGCTCTCAGATGGGCTATGGCTCTGGGATCTGACTCCACTCGGTTAACATGATACTGAAAGATGTTGCATCATCATATTGGTATGTAACATGCCTGATGATTTTCATCTAATCCATGCGCAACATGCCTCCCCACCTTTTCTCAACGGCAAGCCCAAACCCCATCCATATTCTATATACCTCCCCCCCCCCCCCCTCTGTCTCTCTCTCTCTCTCTCTCTCTCTCTGTATGTCTAATTGTTTGTGTCTAATTGTTGCATCATATTATTCTTGTGTTTAATTGTTGTATCTAGTAAGTCATTCTCCTAGGTTCTAAACACACATGTTAGTTAAGTTTACTTTAGGATCATATAAAAGTATTCCCACACTCAACATTATTATCACATTACCACTTTTATCATTAAGTGGAATTTCCATCTTTAGTGGATATATCACTTTATCACCTTTTCCACATTTGGAAGGTGATCCACCTTGGATAACCTTTGCATTCTCCCTAAGTTGCACTTAAGGGGATGTGTCATGTTTAATTGTTGCACCTAGTAAGACATTCTCCTAAGTTCTAATCACATATGTTACTTAAGTTTGCTTAGGGACCACATAGGAATATTCCCACTTTTATTGGTGTTATCACATTATCACTTATCTACCTTAAGTGAGACTTCCATCTCTGGTAGACTTGTTACTTTATCACTTTTATGTATTTGGGGGGTAATCCACCTTTAGCAAACATGTTGCACAAACTCCTCTCTACCTTGGAGGGTGATCCACCTTTAGTAAGCATGCACTTCACCTTTCCACCTTTGATAGGTGACAAGTTGTCTATTTATGTATCATTTCATAAGAGTAAGCCACTTGTTATAATCTTATGCACTCTTATGTTCTCACCTTGGTCTATTTAACCAAGGGATCTCCTTTGTAATATCATTCCAATTTATTCAATGAATTGTTTAATTAAGTCATCCAATTGACCAATTCTATTGCATTCTTACACAAAATACAATTTATTCTTTTCATATTCATTGTCTTATTATTGTGCTTTCCATTAAGGCCTCTAGGTTTTGGGTGGCTCCCTTCATAGTTAAATGTCACAAGATCAATGTTCTTCCTTTACTGAAACAATATTCTCACATTATTATCAAAAAGTGAATTTGGCAAGAATCCTTTTAGGCAAGTTAGCAATGTATTAAAGGTGTTAAGATGCAACTTAAACCTTGGTTGAGCCTTAGAGAATGGGTAGCATTCAAGCTATCATAATGTTCCTCACTTTCTTTTAGCTACGCGTGTGTAGTGCCTTTCTATTTTGTTTTAAGACGTTTCTGCACTCTTTAATATGTTGTTCATTAATTATAATGGTGGTGCTAGATAAACTTGTGAGCTAAGGATTGTCTCATTAATATCCTTTCAGCACTAGAGATTACACATTTGAAGCTCATGATGGTTCCTTGATCTATTTATGATGCACATGCCCATGGAAGCTTCATTGTCAAATCATTCTTAGCAACCACTTGCTAGTGACAAGTTTTGTATGGTGGAAAAGCTTCAGTGTGAAATTGTTTTGTGTTGTGTGTTTGTTTTCATGGCTAAGCGTCGCTACTCTTCTAAAAGAGCTCCCATTTGGAAAGCAAAAATCCCTAACAGGCGTTTGTGTGTACTAGAAAGAGAGAGAGCAAGAGAGCCCATGGTTCTCCAGTCGAAGTTTCTTCAAAAAGTTGATATAATTGTAGGAATGGATAACCTGCCACAATCAAAGGCTTCCATTTGTGAAGATTTTATCTAGAAATTTACTGTGGAGATTCCAAATGTTTTAATTTCAAATGTTTCATGTTCTTTAAGTAATCTGACCATATTGATCCCCCACTAATTAATCAAGAGCTTTTAAAAAAAAAAAAGAGAAAAACTGTTTAAATAGAATAAAAGACAACGCACAAGCCATAGCATTAAATCGCATAAGTTGACCATCTACAAGTTTTCATTGTTTGGACTCTTAAAACCTTCCAGACCAAAAAACACGGTTACTCCCTTTGTCACATACTCAGGCAATGCCCTTACAAGATAGGGCCTGCCCCTAAAGCATACATAAGGTGGAGTCAGCTTCATGAAATATCCCTTCAATCACCATAATAACTGACAGACTCGAGTGACAATGAGCACATTTATAGTTCAATAAAGAGTTATGTTTGAGCCATGAATCTAAACATTTATATCAAAGAGACTATTTTAATTATAGCCAACTCTTGTAGAGATGGTGTTTTTAACCACTCACATCACAATTGCTAGACCATTACCACAAACTAAACTATATAATTAACAGTATATCATGCATCAATACATGAAAATTTTCATCAAAAGCACCCACAAAAATGCCAGCAGTCCATTTTGCTATTTCATTTACCATAAAGCTATTATTTTACTGTATTGGAAACTGAATAATAAGTATATCAAACACAGATTTCAGCATACTTCGATGCACAAATTAATCTTTAATGCATGCGCATGCATTTTGATGGCTTTCATCCCCCAATTGAACCCTTTGATTTTGGTGCTTAGTATAAGCCTTCGTGTCCAATTGAGTGCAAGCGGGAGTTGATTAGAAATGACCATGAAAACAGATATAATATAGTAAACAGGTGAAAATACTTCACATTGTTCTGGTTACTAAAAAAAATTCTTGAAGAATGAAAACATAACCTCGAATATTTAAAATTGATGTACTTGGCCTGACAACTTGCCTAAGAGGTTGAAAGAGAAAAAATTACATTCCCCTATTCAAGTAAATCTGACAAACAGAATGGATGATAACCATAAGACATAACAAAACAGTAGAATACTGATGTGCCAGCACAATTTCCTGACGAACATTAGCATGGAAAATCTGTCACTGTACATGATGTTCATAAAATATCGATATATTCTATCCGAAACTGGAAAGAAGATCAAAACAATAAGCAAATTAAACATAGAGATTTCAGAATCACTTAAACCAATCTTGCAAGCATGAGCAGATTTTGTTGACTCCTTCATCTCCCAAAAATAAAATTGATACTTGTTACCTTGAACTTTAAAAGAAAACCCTTTGATTTTGGTGCTACAAATATAGGCCCTCTAGTCATATCCAATGGACAAAAAAAGGGAACTAATAAAGAAAGAAAATGAAAATAAATCTACTCTCCTAAACAGATGAGAATATTTCTCAAGCTTGTTCTTGTTATGCAGAATTCCACAGCCTAAAATTGCCATTGTGATGGAAACAGTACATAGCCTCACTTTAAAAGTAAAATACTTGACCTGACAAGCTTACCAATGAGATTGAATGAGAATAAAACTGCATCCCCCTATATTCAAGTAAATCTGGCAACCATCCTGGATAACAACCATCAGTCATGTGAAACAGGAGAATACTAATGTTTCATGGCAACCATTAGGCATGGAATATCTGTCATGGTACATTATGCTCATAAATCATCAGTGCCTACAAACAAACAACAAAAGTTTATTAACCAACTTTGTTGATGATTCCCTTTTATAACTATAAAATCACATTAAATATCACTTTTGTTTTTCCATTTCAAAGGTTATTGATTGAAAACACACAATATTCCCACCTATAAAACCTAACCCCAAAAGGAATGATTACTGATGCATATCATACTCTTATCTATTTGCAGTATACCAGCTAACAGGAAGCCATATATGCACAAGCACCAATATGATTTTGTCACCCACAGATACCAGAATTTTACCATTATTAAGTCTCATGTGGCACATATTTTGTACAAATGCTTACAAACTTCCACAAATACAGTCAAATAAAGTCCCACTAAGAAAGACAACTTTCAAAAGGAAAACATCTTAATCTAGACTTAATCTAAATTATGTTGGGAATTTGGATGGAATAAAGTATGCATGATAAACAACATTTGAATATACTTAAATAAAACAAGACTGACAATTACTGAATAACTAAGCAAAAACAATTCTTATTTGAACTGAGAGCTTATACATGATGAGCGAACTCTTCAGCAAGCACGTATGCATTCAACTCTGCTCACATGCTTTGAATTCATCTATAATATAGCTATACAATTCAAAAAATAGGAAACTCGCTAAAAATAGAAATTTTGGGATCTTGGTGAGAGCACAAAAGTCACTCTACATGGTACTGACTCGTTTCATTGTAAGTTGAAATGAACAGTCAAAAGTCAGGTGAGGAAATCCTAAGCAACCTTTAAAAATGTCATTATTATTTAATTTTGGTATCCTACTTCTCACGGTCCCAACTCCCAACATCATACTTGAAATTCAAGGTTCATGTACAGGTTGGAAAGCTCAGGTTATGAACTTCAAGGTTCATATACGTGTTGGAAAGCTCAGGTTATACACTAAGTAATGCAGGCTGGACCATAACATAAGCAGGGTCCAACATTTGCATTGTTAAATTGCACTCCAAAGGACCTTAAAAATGAAAAAATAGGTTTTTGAAATTCTATCCAAGACTGCCAGGCATGACCTGAGATGATCACTTTTGTGCAAACACTAACAGCAATTACATCTCTATAGGTGGTATTCTAGAAAGGTTAAGATACAAACATTATGCCACACATGTGATGTTCAACAGATACAAGTTATAATGGTTAAAACCTATGTCACCAGTTCATAGAGAAAAAGGGCTGGACCGGGTCCAGTTCATTCCCAGTCAGGATTTGTGGTCCATTTGGCAGTGGGGGGACAATTAGATAAATATTTTGGGCCCCAGATTCTGGCAGGTGCATCCAGATTCCATGCATTTACAAGTTACAACAGTATAAGATGCATGCTTCATAGACTAGGCAGCAATAATTGTGTCGCACTTGTGATATCCAATAGATACAAGTTGGTTTAAAGGGCCAGATCCAGGTACAGTTCATTTGTGTATACCCCTAAAATTTAGTATTCTAGGGACCCTAGTGTTCCGTTTTGAGATTTACGTTTTTCACAAAGCTAGGGCAATATTTGCCTTTACAAGAGGTCATTTTATTTTGATTTTTACGTAGTTTAAATTGTTTCATTTAATTAAACTTCAATTTTCTTCGAGTTCCCAAACCACTTCAATTCTGCAATTTGCAAGTTTTCATTGGCGTAGGAGCACCTCTACGAGGGCCCTCACCTTCATATTTTGGTGTGTTTAGTGCTATGTAAGTAAAATAAGAGTCACCAAGGAGTTTGCCTCACTTTTTGTTGTGTCTAGGCTCAGTAGAAGTCCTAGTAGTTTTTGGTCTTCCTAAATTGTAAGGCATCCTGACTCATGGAGTGATGGGATGTCATCCTAAGTCAATGCTTGGATAGGAGATTGTAGTCTTAAGTTGGGTTAAATGTGTTTGAGCACTTGTGTGTGCTTCAAGAGGCTTTCAAGAGTGGTCATTGAAGAAATGAGACAATATTGTCTTGTGCAACAAAAGTTGCTTGGCAGTTGTCAGCAACTTTTGAAAGTTGCTGAACAACTTTTTCAGATTTGTGTCCTAACCAAATCTCAGCAGCTAAGAAGCCCTAATCTTCTACACACACCGAGGAGGAGGCTATATTAACTTTGCAAAACCCTAATGTGAGGGTTGGTAGTCAGTTTGTATGGCCATAGTACGGCAGAGTAGTCTGAACATTGAGAAAGCTAGAACAGTCACTGTTGTGGACTGTTGGAATGTGAGTAAGTTGTTGTTTTGGTGTAACTTGGAAGTAATCAGTGCTTGTGTGTGTTTCTTTTCCATTTCCATGCAATAGACTAGTGTGTAGAGGTTGTGTTTTAGTTTCTTTGCTTGAGTTTTTCCATTTGACAGTGCTCTGCCAGTTTGGAGAGCTTATTGAGAATGGGCCTGTAGGTCTTGTTTCCACCGTGGGATTGCCATGGGACTTTGGATTCCAGGATTACAGACCCCAATGTGTATTATAATGAATGCAGGGCCCCAGCAAATAGAAGCAAGCTATGGCTTGATGATGCCCTAGGCGAATTAGAGCCATTCGGCTAGGTTGCAGCAGCAATCAAAACACTCCAGCAGGTGATAGGAAGAGTTCCGAGTCTTGGCCTTTGGTGGAGGTCAAGGGTGATATTAGAAGACCTAACCTTGAGATGGAGAAGGTCTGCAAGATGGTAGAAGTGCCATGGTGAAGCTAGGAGCAGGGAGCAGTCCATGAAACCCTTGAAACCCTCATAAATAGGGAAGGGTACTGTACGGACAAATGAGCACCTGAGACCCCAAAAATCCATTAGAGTGGGTCATTTGCAGGCAAAGTCCTTTAGGACAGGGTGCATGAAACTTAGTGTAAAGGGTCTCAAATTCCCTAAGAAACCGGAGGGAGGCTAATTAGGCCTCCTCCTTGTAGCCCTGTTTTCCAAAGCAACTAGTCAAACCGAGGAAGACCCAACCAAACTGATGATTTGAGCAGATGCCAAATGCTTTGAAAACACCTTGGAACCTATCAGATCCACTGTTGGAGTGTGATAAAGCAGCATAAGACAAAAAGCCCTTATTAAGCCTAGATAAGGCTAATAGCTAGAATGCAAAGTATGAAGTGTTGATGAGTGAGTTGATTGAACTTGGTGGGAAGGTTAGGCAGGTCAGGGGTCCCTTGAATATAGAAGGTTCCTATAGATCAACCACAGGTGTCAGGAGTACACTTGAGTCCTTGGGCAAGGAGCAGAGCATAGACTAGCTAGTCTATCCTAGCCTCCCCATCATTCATGAATCCCTGAAACTCTGGTGGTTTATCGCAAACTAACCCCAAAACCTTTAAGCTGGTAGGTTTGATTTTTGCAGAGTTAATATTGTTTTATTTACCCAGAGTACAAAATCTTTTGATTTTTTTAAACCCCTTTTAACTCTGCAACTTGCAAGTTGTTGTGATTCCCCCGATTCCCCGAAACTCTGGAGCTTGTCTGTGTGCCATTAACAACACTTGTGCAAGCAGGGTTACAACCCCAAATCATTTCAATTCCATTTGTCTTTTCAAATTTCCAACACTCCAGCTCAATGCAACTACTTGACTTCTTCCAGCACTTTGCAGCGAATAATGATAATGTTAAAAGTTTTGTAATTATATTGCTCAATAGTGTAATGCACATCATTTTCATGCAGATATAATTCAACTTCGGTATGCAAAAGAAAAATCAATAGAAACAAAAATAGCCAACCAACTCTAAAAAGAAAGCCAAATTTACACAACTAGTAACCTTAGCATGTATATTGCGCACAACTTACAACTCAGCTGCCAGAGATCTATCTGAATATCTCTAAAAAATTCATACAGCCCATGCTAATATGCACTAAAAACTTAAATTCGTTAATAAAGGTTCATGCAATTAGTATAAGCTCTTAAGAGTCATAAACAAATGTACAAGTAATTGATACTTAAGATCAGCAATGAAACTTTTGGATGTTTGGACTAGATAAAAGAGGCCAGATTGACCATGAAAAATGTGTGTTAGACTATGTTACCAAATTTGCATTGATTTGCCTGTGGGTTCAGACAGGGTACCAATTTTTCCTGCTGGAATATTGTAGAGATGAGCGCTACCAAACTAAAGAGAGATTACAACACTTGCATGGCAATTCCAGTCCCTTTCTACAGCTACTCCAAATGAAGGCATGATTTCGACATACTTCTTTAACTCTTTGACCTCCAAAAACCTGAAACAACATGTTTCATTCTTTTTTTTAAGGTTCGGGGAGCACCACATTTCATTCTTTCAGTGGGTTTTAGGAGCTGTATTTCATTCCTTTTTGTCAGTTTTAGGGTCACAAAAGCACTACTACACTAAAGTACTTTGACATTTTGCCTTTGACCATCCAGAACCACAAACAGAGAAAGGAGAGGATATTTTCACATGCTGAAAGGGCATCCAGCAGCAAGAGCCAATGACCAAGCTATTCAAATGTGCTTGTGTTTTGCCTCACAAAGGATATTAATAATTAATACAAATGACAAGTATACTTTATATCATAGATGCACTTATCGTCGATTTATCATGGTAAGTCAAAATATCATGATAAATTTCACATGGTGATAAAAAGCCAAACTTCATCATCGAAATTTGTCCCCATTAAGTTGCCAACTTATCACCTAAGTACTTTATTTATCGGCCACAATTGCATAATAGGCGTTAACGGCAAAACAGAAGCTCGTTATGCATTTTGTGAGTTGTATATTGCTGTTTGGCCAGAAATAAAAGCTTCCAAAGTTTTGAAAGGTGATTTCCAGGGATCTAGAGCAATTTTTAGTGGATTTAATACGGGTTTGAAGAGGTTTTTGAAGCAAAATCAGATTCACATGTAAGTTTTCAAATTTCTTTTTGTATTTTTTTCTAAATCATTTTATGATCTCTCTGTTGTATCTAGATTTATAGAAACTCTATAATAACATTTCCTAAGCACAATAAATTGTTTTAGAGTGTAACGACCAAGACTTAACACCGATTTTTACAAAAAAATTCAGATTTTTTCATTGTTTTCTCAAGAATCTCGTCTTTTCTTAAATATTTAAAACCCTAACACTTTTTTCTTGTTTTTTTCAAGTTTCAACTATGTTTAAAATTATTTAAGCTAATTTAGTTTATTTACTATTTTTTAATTAAAATATAATAAATTAATTTGTGGTTTCAATTTGATTTAAACGCAAATAGAGATTCTTCCACAATTGGGTCAGCTTCAAAGTCTAGGAGTGCCTCAGTAGATGCATGCCCATCTAGATATGTAGGCACACATCCTAAAGGGGTAGAGATATAGCTTGAAAGTATGTCCACAGAAGAAATAAAAAGA
Source organism: Chamaecyparis obtusa (assembly GCA_027943335.1). Classification (NCBI taxonomy): domain Eukaryota; kingdom Viridiplantae; phylum Streptophyta; class Pinopsida; order Cupressales; family Cupressaceae; genus Chamaecyparis; species Chamaecyparis obtusa. The sequence goes on from BSBK01002116.1 coordinate 699,981, forward strand.
GAAATGAATTCCTTGCTTGCTGCCCAAGAAGAGAAAAACTTGCAAAGGGAAAAGGCAAAGTTAGCTATGAGAGCAGCCATTGCCGAATCTCAAGGTGTTTCACTCAACCTTGACAAAGAAGCAATAGCATTTGAGGACATAGTGGGCTCTCTTTCTGGCCCACATATCCGCAAATTCAAGATCCCCTCGGCTGTTAGGAAATCAGATCTTGAGAATATAATTTACCTTTTATATGTGCTGATAAAATGAATGTTCTGATATATCAATACACTGTGATACTTCTATATTTATTCTGAATATACTGTATAGTATGCTGTGACCGCAGGTAATAATAGCAATGAACACTTTTACTGATTGTATTTTCCTGCGATCACAGCATATGTATATATATATATATGCTGATGACCAAAGAACAGCAAGCAATGTGTCCCTTCATTAATGAAAGGGCACGTCCCATGGTTGCTGGTTACATTAGTACTAGCGACTGTTAACAACAGTCGCTAGAACTAATGTAAGCAGCGACTTACATTAGTGTAGTCGGCTGTCTTAATAACAATGTTTAGTGCCATTCATTCATTCGACATAATAGTCGATGCTAATAATTATGATAGTCATCAAACATAGTTCAATTCAATATTAATGTAATATCATAATATTGTATTATGATATTATCATTATTATATTATAAATATAATAATGATAATATAATAATAACAATATAAATTACAACTCTTAATTATTAACAATGTATAGTATTATAAATTGCTATGTTATTATTATTATTATATTTCATCAATATAATAATGATAATAAGATAATAATAATATAATCACAATTCTTATAGCATAATCATTGTATACTATAATATATATATATATATATAATACGAATGAAGCTATACCTTAACATCAGCCACCACTTTTGCTACTTCTAGTAGAGCACCACCATCAATACCACAGTTGTCTTCTATAGATAGATTTTTTGAGCATAGAAATACACCTGGACCACAGCCATCACTAGAGGGAACTAGGTGGAATAGGGACGTCCATCAGCAAGTAGACATTGTTTGTGTCAATTTTTGGTACTTCAACAACATCCTTTTCAATGTTGCAGAAAGTCCATATTGGTTGAATTTGGTTAGCGGAATGACTGTGGTGGGAAAAGGCTACAAGGCACCTTCTCATGCAGACTTGAGTGGAAGGTTAGTTCACTTGTTTTAGTTTTTAAATGTTTTAAGTTAGTTTTGAATCTTGATAGCTTATGTTGAATTTTGACTTTTAGAATGTAGACTTTATGATCTTTTATATATATGGTAATTATTTATTTTTGTTGAATGTAAGTTATTTTTTTAATCAAAATTGTGTACTAACGTTAATTTTATTTTGTACTTGTAGGTTACTCATAGATGCAATTTCTAGGGCAAAAGAAGTGGTGGAAGAACAAAAACTACAATAGAAACAATATGGCCGCACCATTCTTTCAAATGGATGGACAGATGGCAAAAACCACACCATCATTAATTTTTAGGTTTCTTGCAAAGAATCAGTGTTTTTTAAAATCTGTAGCTATCTCCAACAAGGTGAAGACTATTGAAACTTTGGCTCTAATGTTAAAGCAAGTTGTAATGGAGGTGGAAATTGATAATGTGGTGCAAATCATAATCGATAATGCAGTGGCATATGTGGTAGCGTAGGATCCTCAAAGACAAATATAGTACATTTTTTTGGATTCCTTGTCTTTCATGTCCTTGACCTTCTTTTGGACATAGGAAAATTGGATTGGGTGAGACCGGTTGTAGAGGATGCAAGAAAGATAACAAAATACCTCTACAATTACCCTTGGGTTCTTTGTTTGATGAGAGAACACACCCAACGGAAAGAGTTGATAAGGGCAGGAGTTACAAGATTTGCAACATTTTCTTAGTGTTGCAAAATATTCTTACTTTTTTTACTTCTTTGAAGCAAATATTTGTGAGTCAAGCATGGCTAGACTCGAGTTATTCAAAGAAGCCATCTATGGTCTTCAACAACCAATTTGCACAAAGAGCTACAGAAATTGTGAAGGTAACTTGGAAATATTTTATTTTTTTGTATTAAGTCTTTCATTATGAATTTGTAACTTTAACGATTAATCTTTTTGTACTTTTCAATTGTAGGTGTCAAAACCCTTGGTTATGGTTCTCCACTTGGTTGATGGGGATCAAACCCCAATAGGATATCTCTATGAGGCCATGGATAGGGCCAAGGAGGCTATCTAAAATTTCTACAAGGGGGAACAGCCTCAAATTTGACCCCATACGGGAAACTGTTGATAGGAGGTGGAACAATCAGCTCTACCAGCCCATTCATGTTGTAGGGTACTTCCTCAACCCTCGTTTTTGCTTCTCGCCATCCAACTTGGATCCTAATGGAGAGGTCATGGAGGGCCTCATTGAGTGCATGCAGAGGATGATACCTGAGGTTGAGGTGAGCGACCCCATTTATTCCGAATTGGACATGTACGAGAATGCAAGGGGCAAGCTATTCTCTTCAAACATGGCGAAGAGAAGAAGAAACACTCAAACCCAAGCATAATATTTGGAATTTTGGAGTCTTTCACAAACATGATAGGTCTTTCTAACTCTTCAATATTTTATTTTGCAGATGCTTGGTGAAAAAATTGGGGTGGAAAACTCCCAAATTTGCAAAGACTTGCCCTCTAAATCTTATGCCAAACTTGTAGTTCATCCAGTTGTGAACGCAATTGGAGCTTGTTCGAGACCATCCACACGAAGAAAAGAAACAAGTTAGCACAGAAACGTCTCAATGACCTGTCTTTGTGCAATATAACCTTTGATTGCACACAAGGAAGGTAGAGCAAACACCAGCTAGTCCACTTGATTTGGATGACATAGATCCTTACTCTAATTGGACATCACAAGAGTAGCCTCCATTGTTTACAAAGTATGAGATCTATGATTTGGAGAGGCAAGCTATGGAGGAGGGTGGATTTGCAATGGAATTGGATGACATTGAGGAGGGTGAGGAGGTTGAAGATGATGAGGAATCATTGCAGAGCCGTCACCATCTACATCCAAGATGGAGATTGAGTCGTAGACAGTAGTGTAGACTTCTAGGACTAGACCCTCTACCCCTCCCATAGTTTTTACTAAAGTTGTTGGGAAGGGGAAGGGGAAGATGTAGACTATTTTGATGTTGTATTAACTTATGGTTTTACAAAGACAATTTGCTATTTTAATTTTGCTTCACAATCAAACTATCAGGTTACTAGCCTTCAGCATTCCACATGGGGATGGCATTTTGTATCCCATTTGCATTTAAATATATCTAGACTCAGCCTGTTTCTTTTGTTTACTCATTTACTAGCTCGTTAGATGCATCTCCTCATTGAATTTTGAAAAAAAAAAATGCATTTCTTATTAAATTTAAGCAATGTTTTAATAATCACCGATATTTTTTCCGATAAGTTGTTGAGTAATCGCCGATATTTTGCTGATATTTTTTTTGGCCCTTGGCAATTAGTTGTCAATAACAATATTTTCAACTATGCTTTACATTATATTATTAGTACTTATTATACATAAAACAATTTTTAATATTAATATTTATTATATGACGAACTGTATAAATATAAATATTTATGTATCAACAATTATTTGTTGTCCAAAATTTATATATTATAAATATAGTAATCAAGGAGCTTTTCAAGAAATTAACTTAATTAGGCTGGTTTTGTTTATCATATGCATGATATGTAATACTACGAATTACATGTGTGTATGTGTGTAAATGTATGTATTTCATACCGATATACGCAAAACGTACCCAGCCCTAAAAAAAAATTCCCATGCTGAAGCACCATACCCGTGCTTGTACCAATTCCAATTTGGTCACTTATGTGTGTTACCAGTTAAACTTGCTGCTGCAATTTTTTGAGGAATAGATCTGACTCACCCGATGGACAGAAGACTGTGTTTGTAACAGTTAGAGACATTGTCATTAGGGGGTTTTCCTTTGTGTATAATAGAGCCAACTCCCTCTTTGATATGTGTTTTTTTGGGGGTTTAGGGACATTAAAACAAAAAGTAAACAAATGGGGTTTAAAGAAGGGGAGAAACTATGGTGTGGAAGTAGGACTTTCTGTCTGTAAAGCCATCAGTGCAAGATCAAATCTCACAAGTTTGCCCTCTACTGCACCAACAACTGAAAAGTCTGGATCATAAATGATAGCTCTGATCAAAAGCGTTTACCCCAAAATTTTGGGAAGACCCTACGGCATGAAAGTGAGGCTTTTTGCCTGTAGAGCCATCATGCCAAGTTTGACCTAATGAGGTTGCCTTCTACCAAGTCAACAATTGAGAAGTCCAAGTTATAGCTCGGGTCAAAAGCATCTACCCCCAAATTTTGGGGAGATCCTATGGTGTGAAGGTAGGACTTTCTACCTATAGAGCCATAAGCCCGGGTTGATACCTCACAAGAATGTCTTCTACTGCATCAGCAATTAAGAAACCCAATTCATAGCTCAAATCAAAAGCATTCCCAAATCTAGGGAAGACCCTGACACATGAAGGTGAGCCTTTTTGCATGTAGAGCCATCAGCCCAAGTTTCAACCTTCTAGGGTTGCCCTCTACCACGTCAACAATTGAGAAGTTTAGATAGCTCCAATCAAAAGCATTTACCCCAAAAAATTTAAGGGAGACCCTGTGGCATTAAGGTGAGGCTTTCCACCTATAGAGCCTTTAGCCCAAGTTCAAACCTCACATTCTTTCCCTCTACTTCGTAGACAATTGAGAAGTCTGGTTCACAGCTCTGATCAAAAGCATTAACCCCAGATATAACTTGTTCATGGCATACTGTGATGGTTGAATCACGGCATAGACCAGATTGGTTTACTTCTTACCAGCATATCTTTGATTTCCTACATCTGTTCGCTTTCTAATCTCCCGCTGCCTCTTGCTAATCTTCTTGTTTTTGCTTTAACAATTTGTATGGCTTCTGGTCATCCACCCCCTCCATTAACCCTGATTCAGTCCTCCAATAAACACCAAGCCACGACCCACTTTGATGTTGAGTATGCCATTGATTATTCTGTCAAACTTCCCACCTTAAGACCAACTCCTACTCCACCCCACCACTGTTGCTGCCAAGAATGAGTTTAAACTATATGTGTGGCTTCTGGTAATCCACCCCCTACCTTAACCCCAATTCATTCTTCACATAGCCACCAAGCTACCATCTGCTTTGATGTTGAGTATTCCATTGATTATACTGTCCGACTTTCCAATCTTATGCCCAACTACCACTCCCACCCCCATTGCTGCCAAGCATGAGATTTTACCTCATGTCCTTTGGCATGCAGCCTGCCTGTATCCCTTTTCCAAATACAGTTCAACATTTTGTTCCACCTCATCCTCACATACACAGGCTCTGTTTTATCCTATAGCTCATTATCTGCCATCCATAGCGGGTAGAGATTACTGTCATCTCCTTCAATGGAACATGTGTGTTTCTTGAGTCAAGGAAACTTCCACTCCTTATTAAGTCCTATCATTATCCGAAAACTTTTAGCTGCACCTCCTCTCAAGGAAGACCTTTATTTAAAAAATGAACCCTAGACTTGAGCGAACCAAATAATCTAACATTCTATGATATTCAATATCATTCCATAATCACAGCCACCTCCCTCCTAACATTTCCTTTCTATAAGTAACAACAAGATTTCTATTTGGGAGTTCTGTAAGAGCAATACAGCAGCCTGTGAGAGGCTTCAGGCTGAATTTCTCAAATAAGCTGTTGATTCAATTGCCTTCCCAGTGAACCAGTTACTTATCAATGTCTTTTGCTCAGCAATACCCATCTTTTGGTCACATCACAACATTCACCCAATTTCCAACAATGCTAATATGATGGGTCAGACATTTTTCAAACTTAATGCCTCAGTGCTAGACAAAAAACATTTAAGTAATCAAAGGGTGGCAATCATAGAGAAAGATGAAGGCAAGCTTCAAGAGAGACTACTAAGCTATTAAAATTATGTTATTTACCTTGTTTAATTGAGTGGTCTATCAACGTGGAAGTAGCATAGATGGGTGTGTTTGTAGTTTCTGCTAGTTATATGGTTAATCAATAAAAGCAGGCCGCTTTGCATTTATCCTGAGCAAAAGGGGGGCAAAATGAGTCAATCACCTTGATTCAATTGCCATTACTTCAGGATCTCATAACGGGAAGAATATAAGCAGCATTGTGAGGATTATTTGTTAGTTAGTCATCATTATTTGTGGATTTTTTTGTAAGTTAGGCACCTCCAGTATTGGACTCAATTGCCATTACTTCAGGATCTCATAACAGGAAGAATATAAGCAGCTGCAAGGAAAGAGGGAGAATCTTTGAACAGTGAAAACAAAAACAAAACCTCTTCTGAGATTGACACAGCTTTGGCCTTTGGTGCTTGGGACCAAAACCCATAGGTGAAGTTTACAGCAACTTCCGTAGACAGAAATTTCAGCACCGGAGTAATGAGGAGTTCTGGTTACCTGCTAGCAGATTGGCAAATTTTCTAGAAGTTAAGGAGTCACTGTGTGCTGGGTACACCAAGTTAGCTGTCACAGTTTAATTTATTTCAATTCGGATGTGAGTTTATTAGTCAAATAAAAGTAAAATTACTTGTTACTGGAATCTTCATGGGTCTGTTTGATTTATTTTTTGTAAGCATTTAGTAGAGGTTATTATAGTGGTACCAGACCTGTGATCCAGCCAGCCTCTGAATCATGGAGGAAATTTTGAGTAGTTTAAGAAAAGGAAATAAGACAAATCTTTTTTTGTACACTGATGGAAATTCAGAGGAGCTGAGATAGACTGGTCGAGCACCATAAGAGTAGCAGGAAAAATCCAGATCCGGCAAAAGGAGTTAGACATACACCTGATACAGTATCAAGGGAAATCAGAAAGACTTCAAGGCTGCAGTATCCCTTGGCAATTATTTAGAGATACCCGGAAAGAGATTGAAAAAAAAAAGTGGCCAAAATGACAACAGGAGAGTTGAAGCAGAAGAAATTTGTACTGGATGTTGAAAGATATACTCCAATTGGTTACTAGCAGTGTTTTAAAAAATAAAAAATCATTTAACATCTCATGCATTGAAATTTTGTCTATCATCTTCATCACCATACAGACACATCCATCCCTTATTGACTTATTGACACCGTACAGAAGATTGATGTGGTCGGAAACATTTATCCACCATTGCCATCATATGGAGGGTTGTTTCAGTCGTATGGAAGTGCTCTATTCTTATCACCGTACGGAAGATTGTTCACATGAGTTGCACCTACGAAAAGATTTGTCCATAAAAAAAGAGGGTTTTGCTATGAACATATGAGTCATACGACCTCTCCCCTTCGTGCAAATCTGTGGTGTCATCATACAGAGGTTGCGAGTTGCACAAAATGTTGCCCTACGAACAAGTGTTGGGGCTATACATCTAATTTATGCTGAGCGGTGACAATTTTTGTTGCTGTACAAGAGGGGTTGTTGCTACGGTACGATCAATTCTATTATGTTTGTCCTATGTGGGTTTGTTGTCGCCGTACGGACAAGTTGTTGGTGTACAACACAGAGATTTCAACCAAAGTGTAAGCGGTTACAAAAAGCCAAGTTGGTGATATTAACTCTTAGAAAGCAGATGGTGAAAGTGAGTTTTGGTAATCCAGCACAAAAAGGAAATCGTTACAACTACAGCCAACAGAAGAAGAAAAAGCCAAGAATGGCAACTGGCGATAGCTCCAAGTTAAAGAAATCACGAGCTCGTGTACAGGGAGATGAAAAAATTACAGTGGACACCCTCACTTGGGAGGATTTGAGTGACATAGACTGCCGCACTTAATGGCAAGAGACAGATGATAGCAATGAGATGAAGGTGCTCAAGCATGCAAAAGTGGACAAAGCCATCCAAATGACAGTATTTAATGTCAAAGAATTTGAGCAAGTACTGTAGGCAATGGTCTTAAGTTACAACAGTCGTTCAAATAAGACCACCATCCCCTACAGTGGCTACCACCCTATTACAAAACAGAAGAAACACCTATTAAAGTTGGTATGTGGAGATGAGCTCACACGGAAAGAATGAGACAGTATTTAGCATAATAGTAGTAGTCGGGGTGTGAAAAAAACCTGTGTCTACATCGGAGTGGAAGTGCATAATGGATGTGATTAAGAGTCGCCTCACAGGCGCCTGCTAGGCATCTGATACAGCAATTTGGCGAATCAGCCTCATGGCGGGGATAAGTACTGGGAGGGTATACAACTGGGCGTTAGTACTATTCAAGAGAATCATTCGAGAGAATTCAGGAATTCCTCACCTTACAGCACAAATGTTTTTACATGGCATAGCATGCCATTGGTCTCTTCCTCAATGTAGTGCAGGTCCAAGAACCATCACATGAGTGGGGTGACTATCGACCACTCAGTTGAGTGGACCCATCCACGCCTACCATCTTTTACTAAAAACAGATATTCTTACAAAAGGTGACCAACTAATCAGAAAGAGGCCACGATAGGAACTGCACTAGTAAGAATCCTCCGACGGTAGAAGTGAGGAGTAAGACACCATTGAGGTCTCTTCACCAAGTGAGAGTACTGCAAACATCACCTTAGCAGCTACTGGCAAGGAGGATGACATGGACGAGAACATTGCAATCGCTTTACTTGTCACATCCATGGAGATATTCTAGCCAACAACACTACCAGCTTAATTATTTGCAACACTTCCAGCACAACTACCTTCCATGGCACTGCCAAAGAAAGCTACATGTTCACGTAAGGTAGCATTGGCACCACTAGATGATGCCACACCTTCACCGACGATAGCAATGGCAATGGAGGTGTCACCTTCAGCAAGATCAAAGGAAGGGAAGTGTCACCATCCCTAGAAGTACTACCCTCATCGAAGCCTCCATTTGGTAAACCTGTGGCAGAGGTACCAGTTGTACAAGAGGGTGAAACAGTGCCAGCCGAGGGTGCTACAAGTGAGACAGTGCCAGAAGAGGGAGTTGAGGGTGAGATCCATGCCACTAATGACACGTTGTTGCAATTGTTGGGAGTTCCATCAAAGGCCCCACCAATTGAGTCTCTTGGGCTCTTCAGGAAGCCACAAGGATGACAAGGGCTGTTGTGGAGGATAGAACAGGAGAGAGGGAAGGACACTCTATAGCAAAAAAGCACTTCCACCAAATAGTGGAACCACATATAGTAGAGCCCATTTTGGTGCCAACTTTGCAGCTGACTAGGTCATTGTCGGGGGAGTGGGAGGATATTGTGCAACAGCTAGACAAACGAAACCATGACAACCCTATTAGTACAATACAACAATATGGCTGCCAACTAGAGGAGATAACTTTGTTCATGGGATGAGTAGGGGAAGTCACACAAGATCTCGACATCAAGCAAGACCCCTTGGTGACAAACACGACTAAGAGGCTTCTCACATTCATGCAGGTCGAGTGCCAAAAGGAGTTTGCTCAGTGTTTCACAACAAAAGGGTGGCCATAAATAGAAACTGAAAAGATGAAGGCTACTTGGCAGCCTCCACGACCACTCTATTTGTGGCCACCCTTTCACTATGAAACATTGATGCCACTCAATAGTTGAAGTAGGAACGGAAAGCCTTTTCCAAGTTGGCTAAGAACAGCATAACACAACTGACTCAAGAGCACTCTCAAGTCACTACTTTGGAGAGTAAAATAGCGGAACTATGCAAGAAGTTGGCCCAGAAGGACTTACAGTAGAAAGAGATGACTGACGAGTTGGTGGCCACTCAGGAAGGGCTGAGAGGAAAGAATAAAGAACTCGAGACGACTAAGAAACAAGTGATTGAAGCAGCATACATAATGAAGGCATCCAGACAACTAGAAATGGCAGCTACCCAGCATCTCCAATGCCTACAGCAGTAGTTAGCCACACCAACCTCTTCTGGTCCAAGGATGTCCCCTCGCCCCCATTACTTATTCTTTTCTGTGTACTTCACCCCCATTGTGTTTTATGTCGTCTAGAAAATGACACTTTTTTAAGGGCTGATGTTTGCAGCAGTTTTGCCAATAAGAATAAATAATGTTTTGTTTAATAAATGGCAATGTAATGGATTATAGTTCTTGGGTAGTTGTTAGTTGTCTGTGTACTTCACCCCCATTGTGTTTTATGTCGTCTAGAAAATGACACTTTTTTAAGGGCTGATGTTTGCAGCAGTTTTGCCAATAAGAATAAATAATGTTTTGTTTAATAAATGGCAATGTAATGGATTATAGTTCTTGGGTAGTTGTTAGTTGTCGATTGCTGGCACTATTAACTAACCGCCAAGTGCTATATGTTTTTGACTTGTATCTGAAACCGGGACATTATGGTTGTACACATTACATGTTGATAATAAAGTTATATATTTTTGCCATATTGATGTGTTATATTGAATATGTTCATTATTATATTTCTGTTTACTATGTAAGTTAAAGCATTCACCGCAGGGAGTAAATATTGGCACTTATAGTAAGTTGTAACTTACTATATAAGGTTTCTTCCATTATCTAGTATCACCTAGTTGTCCCTATTCCTATTGGTTGGTTGATCCCCTACGTAACATGATGAAGTGTTAGGGGCGGGCCCCTACTCTTAGTTAGGGGATGGGGCCCCTATTATTCGCTAAAGGGCCCCGCCCGGCCCAGAACCCAACAAAGTTCATCATCCAGAACCCGACATGAACATGTTTCCCCCCTCACTGAAATTCATGTTCCAGAACCCCCACCTCCGTCAATTCTGACTACCTACTACTCATATTCATTAACTTTCCAAGTAGCCATTTCTAATTCTTGGAGCATGCACACATATTTATCTATATGCAAGCAATGGTTCTCACATGCTTTAAAATAGTTGTAATCCATTCTTACACTAAATGTGCTAATTTGAACCCCAGTAGTATCTTAATTAAAAGCCAAAAGATTTCCACAATACATGAGATATCTAAATGTTGTTTCTAGATTCGATTGTGTGATAATTTTTGCATCAATGTTTCAGATCACACTCTGTGATCCATCATCAGAATGATAGAGACCATAAGCAGAAAAAAATATGGTACTATCTTTGTTGCCTCCATTATAAACTTTGACTAGATGGAACCATAGCAGCATTAATCGTTTGGAGAATAACTCAGCAAACCCAAAGTGTAGGTTTTTTTGAAAAAATCAGATTCACAAAAAAAGGTAAAAATTTGAAGAGAAACAATCAAAAACTACTTTTTTAAAAATTAAAGGGCATTTCCATAGTATATAGATATAGTGAGAGCAAATAAAATATAGAGTTCAATCCATTAATTGTAGAAAATAGAAAAGATTGTACAAAAGCCATTGAATTTTCTATAATGGGTTTGCCATTTCCTTGTAGCAGTAACTCTAAACCTGCACTAAGTGCATTACCTATCTTACCTTGTGGTTCTCTCTACTAATCAAAATCCAACTGGAGGTACTTAAACTTTTCTATAAGGTCTAAACTCCCATTTATTTGTTTCTCACTGCATGAAAGCTGTGAAGTTCTTGGAACCTTAGGACTATTTGTACTAGCAAATCTTGGATCTTGATGTATTATATATTCTTTCTTCTCTAATCTTCCTAAGCTGGGTGTCTCTGTGAATGGATGGCTGCTCTCTGATACTGAGAGCAAACACCCATCTTTCCAAAATATTATTGGTCTCACAAGCTTGTGTTGTACTCGAGTAATTGTGCATCATTATGCATTGATTGCATATTTCTTCTCTTGACAATAAATTTACCCATCATGTGGTTTCCCCATCACTGTTCTTGGAAGCTTCATTGACCTTGTATCACTTCTACACTTTAGATTGCACATTTCTCTTTACCTTTTGACAAGAACACAGGTACCAAGGCTTCCTTTCACTGTTTTATGACAGTCAATAGGACTGTTCTGCATAATGCTTCTCTTTGTCATGAAAACATATATCCTTGTGCATATTACTGAAGGTACTCTTTATGACTATGTCTATTCATTGCCTAACATATGTTCATATCTCTATTTTCTTCTAACAGTGAATAGATCTTATCTCTTCACAGTGAATATTACCTTCAAACAGCGACAAAAGTTCTTCAAGAACAGTCAATCACTCTTTTCACAGCCATTCACCTATGGGACAGTCTTTTGATCCTCAAAACAACCATTTGATGATTGATAAGACTGACCTTCAAAACATAAATATCTCTTGAAGCAGAGTATGAAAACTTTGAAAGAAGGGTGAAACCCTTATCTAGAGTACTGTAATAAACTTTTAAGACAATCAGAACCGTAATATCGCTGCCCCTCAAAATCACTGAATAGATCTGCCCTATCAATCTAAGAGCAATGTCTATATCTTTGAAAATATGACTAATCAAATGCAATAAACACATGAAATAAAACCCCTTCATAGTTCTTTGATCACACCAATGCTCTATAGAAATTCTAGAGCCTTTCTACCATTGAAAGACATCTCATATTCAAATGTGACTTTTCTCTCACAAATCTTTAATGAAGGCACTGAAAAATACCAATGTAGAGTAAGGTTTTATGAATATGCATGGAAGTTTACCTTAAATGCAGTCCTTTTCTTGACCATCAAGTTGAATGCCCCTTGAATTCTGCATCTTCTTTGTGAAAACTACTGTACAGGGGTTTTTTTTTGCTGTTTAATTGCAATTTTTAACTCACAAAATCACACAAAAAATCGCGAAAAAAAATTGTTTATAATTGTTGACCAAATAATTGCGATTTTTGGGGGAATAGATTGGCAGCATTGGCGATTCTCGATTAATCAGGTATAATTGCAATTTTTGGCAGGTTTCTACTTATATGGATAGAAGACCCTTACAAAACCTAAAATATCTGATTAGTTTGTGTGCATGCTATTTTTCCTTGTATTCATTGCCATGAGTCATGACTATAAAATGCATTCAGAATCCTTTGTATATTTATCATCTACTTGCCCAAATAAATCACAATTTGCCATGTGTAGATTGACGCCTTCATATATATATTTGGTACATGTCAATAGGCTATTCCCATTTTTCTAATCATATGTTTTTCTGCATTGCAAAAAAGACTTTAAAATATGGTTTTTTGATGTTAGTGGAATCAATTATGTATAGTTCTAGGTCTTCAAGGAAAGATTTAGCATCTTTTTAAAGCAAGCAAAACCACCGATTTCAGGTAAGTGTATCCAAACCAAACTAATTGAAACACTATTAAGCAATGTAACCAGGTGAAGCATCCCCATAGATTTATGGAGTACCCTCGTTTGAGGACATCTTGGGGACTGACAGATGTCCTTTCCCCTCCCCATTCTTTACATTTTTTGAGGGATGTTTCCTAAATCTGGGGGACACTTCCAACGATTTACATTTGGGGATGGTAACAAGAACATAAATCTTTCAGCAGATCAAACCTCCAGCATCAAAGACAGAATACAGAAATTCGATCTGAGTCTAGAGTGTTATATTATTCTATTATTGGTAATGCAAAACAACGATTAGCTTATTTATATGAATTTACAATGCATCTATCTGATGTTAAAAAATATTAACACGAATTCAATCTTGCAATAGTCTGTCACAAGGAAGTGAGAAAGAGTCCGCAATTAAGGGAGAACTGCTAAGGGCACCCTGTTGCAGTGCAAATTAAGGGAGAACAGCTACAAGGGCACCTTACTGCACTGCAAGAGGGAGAACCACTGAGGGCTATTGGTGAGTCATAATTAAATACAACAATACAAGAATGGAAGACTGTATGGAGGGAGAACCGTTATCTTAGGTCACCCTATTATGCCTCCTTACTACACATCTTCTATAATTGGAATTCGCATACAATTTAAGTACTGCATAATGATGAAGATATATTCTCTTTATTCTAACCTTTGATTTATTTTTGAATGATGTTTGCATTATGATTTAATCTTAATCATATATATATATATATATATATATATATATATATATTATTGGCATTGTGTTCATGTGGTGGATGCAGTGTTCATGAGGTGGATACAGGATTCAAGATACAGATCACATAATTAAACAAACCATTCATTTGGTATTGTTGATTTAGGGCAACATCTAAGACAAATTAGGAAGGGGACATTACAACAAAATTGATGACGCTATGGGAAACCTTCAGTTATTATAACCTGAATGTTTTTCCTTATAGCGCGATCTGGGATTTAATATGTCTTCATAGCTACCCATATATTTAAAATAATTGTTGCTAATTCTTCATTTTGCAATATATTAGCCTTCTGAATTTTACCAAAATATAAGCTGTTTTTACTACTAATAATTGTATCTAACTCTTCATTTTACCCATAACTATAAGGTTTAAATTTGACAAAATTTACCATCAATCTTCTTATGAGGCACATATCTGTAATGGCAGTCCATAATCTATGTTGCTGATGATGTTAAACTAACTCCAGCAGATCAAAAGATTAAAAAAAGAGACAGTTAATCATTGGGTCTCTTGTTTTCAATTACTTTAATCTTATTTTTATTTTTTATTTAGAACACTAGTTTATTACTCTATTGAATTAGCTGCCCCCAGGTCATCCCCAAAATATAGGAAAATATTTTCCATCCATATCTCTAAATTCCACCTCCCCAGAAACTCAGAGAAACATTGATAATAAGGCAATAATAAATTGATCCGAGGCAAATCCTCTAGAACTCAAAAAAGGAACAGCAACATTGAGCTCATAGAGTTTAACAAGTTCATACTTCATACAGAGAAAAAGACACAACACAAATATGTTTCCCTTCAAATGTTCTAACAGAAAAATAAGGCAAGGAGAACACTTGGAAAAAAGTGAGCAACAGGACAAAAGAAGGTGCTTGATCCCAGCATATAACATGTAATTTTGCACTAAATTAATGATTGGATATTTGAGAAGGCAGGTTATACTGAGACCCTGGTTGCATGAATCACAATATTTCAGCCTTGTTTCTGTTTCCTGGCAAAAAGGCATGTTGCCATCTCTAATAGTCAATACTTGTTGGTCATCTGTAGTGTTTCTTGGTGCAAGAAACATCAGCCACACAACATGGCCACTTCAGCCGTCGCTTCTGATCATCGTGGACCATTCCTAGAAGCTTTCAGGATAATTGTGGCTTCATTTGATATTTTATGGTGGTTGAACCACAATTCAAAAAATTGCAAACTCACAAGTAGATACAAGAAAGTTACCTGGGCAAGTCACTCACAATTTAACCGCTAGTGTTTTTTCACATAAACTAAAGTAAATTTTCACAAGCTAACTTGCAAAAAATCATTAGCCTGACCTAAAAAAATTCCTAAAACTGCATAAATACATTCCATACCAGAAAAGCATCAAAACACTTCATTTCTTCCAATTCTTCTACCACCTCGCTTATTCATCACATTGACGATATAGAGTGCATTTACAATTAATTTGGCACAATCTTGGCCTGATGTTTGGCAACATTTGCAAATTGAATGTAAAATTGTAGCCTAACAAATTAACAATATCCCTGCTGTGTATTTAGGGAAGAAAAGGCAAAAACAATTTATCATAATAAAACTAAGAAGTTTTGAATTTTTATTGCTGCTAAACTTGACTCAATAAACATTGAAACTCATGCATTATGTGAATCTCTATAATTGAGTCTTGATATCATGTACAGATAAACTTGTACACAGCCACTCCTCACCCCCACACACACTGTGCCACCCCCATTAAATGGCCTCCCGACTGCCATCCCTCAAAACACATCCCACCATCTCGTGCAGTCCTTGTCCCAGAAATGTCATGAAACATAGGAATAATATAATGCCACAACTATAAAGTTGTAAACCATTATTAAAAAATGAAGTAACGATGCATTTAGAATCTTTTAAAATAAAATAAAATAAACATCACCTACAAGAAAGACTGAAGAAAATTATGATGAGCGTTCAGAACTGATTAATCAAAATCCAACCCTTCGACAAGTAGAATATTATGACTAAAGGATAAGGTCCACATGATAGAGTGTGGTTAAGGAGAGCACTCAGGAAAAAACAGGGAGAATTCGGAACTAGAATTTGAAATTTCATGGTAAATAGTTTTAAAAAATTGCCAATTGCATTGGCCTCAGAATCTCAGCAATAATAGGAAAGAAAGGCAAGCTAATGACAATTTCAACCTAGACAACGTAAGAGCTAAGAACAAAGATATTAATTTCAATGGCACGGATAAAAACACAACTGGCAATGCTTCCTTTATCAATTCAAACATTTATAAAGAGAAAAATGTAACAAAATCTTCAAACTTTACACTCTAGGGGCAGGGGTAGGGGCCTAAATCTCCCTCCCACAACAACCTTCCTACCACTGCCCCCCCCCCCCCAACCACTTCAGATGCACTTGATGATCATTTCAGGTAGGGGAGAATTATGGCTGTAATAGCAGTATTAGTAATTATAGTAAGGCACCCCCACACCTCACCATCGTTCAGGTAGAGGAAGGAGGGCATAGGGTTACGATTCTAGCAAGTAGGAGGAGGAGTCACCCAATCCCTAGCTGCTGTAGATTCTCCCTCCATCGGTAAGGGAAGGCATTTTATCTGACATTTCACCAAGAACTAGCAAACAAGTGAGCTCTAAAACGTAGTGCTATTAATTAAAAGACTAAAAGTTAAAACAGTATAACATCACCATCTCAGGTCAAACATATAAGTTGCAATCCTTGCACATAATACATCTTTCAAATCTTTAGTGCTATGTTTGACAGGTAAATACCAACAATTACTAAGACTAAGGCAAGAAAAACAATTACAAACAATAGCAATTCCTATATCTTCCAATTCTGTACCTATGAAAATGCTTTGAATTTGGTGTGAAGAACTGACAAAAACGAAATGAACAACAATGCTCCACCCCAGATATTCCACAGCTCTCATTCAAAAGTAAGTCTGCCTTCTCTAAGAAAAGAAAAGATATTTAAATGCAATTGGAAACAGTAAGGAAGACTTACAATCTTTTTTACAGGATCATAACCAGAACTATCACTTCTGCATTTCCTTTATTTCTTCCCAGGTTCCCTGAAACCCATTCACATAATTAATACCAATCAAGTACAATATTGCCACCATTATGTGCATACTAAATGATCTAAACTCAAGTAAACCTGCTCACCTGGACTTTACCTTCACACGGTACTTCTTGTTAGGTTTTTTGCTCAATTGATCATCATCCTTTAGATCAACCTGATTTTCAATTGCTTTCGCATCACTTCCCTGTGCATCTGAAAGCTTGTCATCAGGTTGGTCAACAGTGAGTGACCTAAGCGGCTCATCCTCATCTGCTTGCTTCGGTACTTCAACTTTTGGCTGCTCTTCCGGTTGTTCTGCATTCTTTTCATCATGCTTATCAGCCTGCCCTGGCTGCTTCCTAACATCTTTGTTTGAATGCTTTGCACCAGCATCATCTGCTGTGCCTGTATCTGAACCAACTGAAATACTGGAATCCACTTTCTTTCTAGAAGATGCAAAACTTTCTTTTGTTTTCTGTTGCTTCTCACCCTCATCCCCAACTGTGGAATCAACCTCAGGTGCATTGACCTCCTTCAAGCTTGTATTTTCTTTATCCCTGCTATCCTCATCCCTCTTGATATCCTGTTTACCTTCAGTATCTTCTACTTTCTCTTGCTCTGTATCTACATCATCTGTCTGATCTACAGAAATATGCTTTTTCTGTGTTTGTTTCCCACTTCCTCTTTTAGTCCGTGGTGCTGTCTTCTTTGAATTCTTTGGCCTTTTAGCATTCTTAACATCCTCTGTAACCTGTCCTTGGACCTGACCCTCATTCTCAACATTGTCCTTGTTTTCCTCCTTTGCTTCTGCTTCATTCTTCTCACTGGCATCACCAACATCATCTACCTGTCTGGCATCTCGGTCCTCAGCTTTAATTTCGCCCGCCTTTCCTCCATCTTCTTCCTTCCTTCTTCCATCGTCAATCTTGTCCTCCACCAACATACTCTTGACCACATTTTCTTCCTTCTTGTCCTCATTCCCTGCCTTCCCTTCAACTGCCTTCTTGCTCTTCTCGTCATTTTTCTCAATATTATCAACAGCACTTCCCTGTTTTCTCTTGGAACCAGTCTTCTTGACATTTGTGACAACACCATCACTCTTCTTCTCTTTGCTACCATTCTTCTTCCCATCACCAGTGCCACTTTTCTTTCCTTTCTCCACTTCCATTTGACCTTCCTTCACAGACAGTGGATCTTTGGATGGCACAGCAGTACTAGCAGTCAGACTTTTACCAAACGCTTCCCCAGGATCAATCAAGATCTTGATTCTCTCCTCCTTGAGCACAATCCACTCCTCCTCCTCGTCATCATACACGACATGGTGTTGTTTTGTTTTTGCACGAAACTCCTTCACGTGTCCAGCATACCATTTGTCATCCAGAGGCCAAAATACCTTAATTCTCCTTCCAACTATACGTGTGGCATCAGCCTCCTCGAGAGTCACATCCTGGAAAACCTTGGGCTGCTTCCTTGGCCGCAGCTGCCGTGCCAAAGCCCCAGAGCTCAACTCTTCCGCTCTTCCCTCGTCCTTTCCACTCTTCAGTTTTTTCCCCTTCCCGGTCTTGTCAGCAGCAGCAGCCTCGTCTAAAGCATCCAACTTTTCTTTCCTATCATCTGAACCAGATTTCCTCTTTTTCGAAGGCGAAGAAACACTTTCAACGGGGGCTTTATCTGTCTCCGTTTGCTCCATTCCTGGTCCTGCCTCTGCGCCAGATTCCGGCTGGCTCTCTGCCGGTGCCTTGCTGCCGTCGGCCTTTTTCTTCTTCCCACCGGATTTCTTGTTCTTCGACCCCATTCTAGCTCGAAACTCCAACTTCGCTTTCAAACCCCTATTATTCCTTTCAAAATTATGCACACCCTCACCCAACCACCATACTTTCGATATTTTTTTTTTCTATCCACTGGTATTAATTTTTTAACGTACGTTAGCAGTCATTCTCCAAATCTAATTTTAGCTTGCACGTCGCAGCTAACCCTAATGTAATGTCAAAAAAAATATTTAAGATACTTTTCATAGTATCTGTTTCTGCCCACAGACACGTGTGTACTGTTAACGTTCGCTAGCAGTCATTACATCACTGTGTTTAAGCAAAGAAAACTCTCATTACCGAACCCTAACGTACTATTAAGAAAAATTAAGCTGATTTTCACAATTATCCTTTTCTTTCCAGTGATATCTATTTTATCCTTCAATAGCAACCATTTTAAAAAAGATTTTTCTTTTAAGCCAAAAAAACACTGGTTTCGAATTCCTCAGCTAGAAACCCTAATGTACTATGAACAAAGAAAAAGCTTAACGCTCTTCAAACTTTTTGTATGAAGGAGGAATTTATGGAGCTAGAATGAGAAAGGTACCTGCAATTTCTGCTGAGTGAAGATTTTACAACGTCTGCCAATCAACCCGAAATCGAATCCGGGTGAGACCTGCGCCTCTCATGCACAAGATGAAAAAAATGCAAACTTAGCCCATCTCTTCATGCACATTATTCAATATGCACTTGCTACAGACCCGCTCGACGTCAGCCGTCAGATGCTCCTCTTCAACGGTGGCGATTTCATTCTGCTACGCTGTGATTTTTTAAGGCAAAAGAAGTATTTTCTATTGCTTTTCCCACCTTTCTTTTTCGTCAAAACCAAAGGCTAATAATAAGATTGTTGGCTCTTAAGCATACTATTCTTCGTTCAAATAACAAATACATTGAAAATTGGATTCTTTCATTTTAATCTGGGATTTGAGTGTCATTGTAAGCAGCACGTTAATTGAGAGTGGCAGCATAATTTGAATAAAGAAAAAAAAAATCTGTCTTTTTGCATTTTGATAAGGATAAAGGAAGTTAAATTGTATAGTTTACAAGTATCTTCAATTTTCATATATTAAATAAGGACGCAAAGCGTCAAAGTTTCTGCCAAAGTTAAATGTAATTTGTTGGAAGCTAATTAATAGAAATGATAAACTTGAAACGAAGGATACATAAATTTATAAATTAGAAGGAGAAAGTTATGCGATTGTGTGTAGGTTAATTATATCACAGAAGTAACAATATGACAGTAAATAAAATTAAATCTCCATGAAACATGCACAACAAATTCTCCAAGATAGATTAGGTATAATATTTATTTAGCATTAAAAGTTATTGCCAAAGTTTAGTGTAATTTGTTACATACTAGCAAATAGTACAATTTAGCATTAATAATATTATATTGTATGAAACTTAAACATCTGCAATAAATATTATTCTTTTATTCATTTTTTTTCATTTTATTTTATTATTTTATGTTTAATAGATAAAATAGTAGTCAAAAATAAATAGGTATGGTGTTTTAAATAAATGACTATGGGATAGATTTTGTGGGTACAATAAATGGGTAGGGGTCTCTTTAATAAGCATGGGTACTTTGACTTCCATGTATATTTTTTATAACATATATAAATGTGACTTGAAAAAAAAAAAATCTATTATTTTGATTTTGAGTAGTGACTATTCACTCTCTGAACCAATCACATGTTTGCAAAATGATATATATAGAAATATTGAAAATAAAAGATAAATATAGACTACATACTTTTTCTGAAAAATATTAAATTCAACATGCTGATTGGTAGAATTAATAGGATTAAAAAAAAGACATGAATGCATAAATATTCATGCCCATGGCAGGAACTAATAATATCACATATTTGTTCTCTGTTATTTAAAATTGTTTGAATTTTCATTATAAAAAATAAAATTTATTTATTTATTTAAATTCCAATTTTATTCTTTCCTTCCATTTTGTGTATGCCCCAATCTTAGTTCCAGACCCTTAAATTCTAAGGCAGTTGGTATATAGTTGGGCTATTCTACATGATCACTAATATTTATTCTGATGAAGCAAAGGGTGTCTATTATTCTTATGAATCACTACTTTTGAGATATTGATTATAATTCTCAACCAACTCAACCAAGGAATTATAAAACTCCCTACAAATGCACATAGCCATTATTATGTAGGGTGATAAATTAGCTAGATGAGCTCGTGGAAGTGTTATGGCAAATAACCACATAATTGTAGGGGTCCTCCCTCATATATAATCCTGGGTGGGAGGAACTATAATTGGGGGGCTAATTTCTCTGAATTATAGTTGTTCAATTCATTATTCTAGCATACAGATGTTTATGTAGCTTATATATCTTGGTATTTTGTTATATTCAATATATAATTAATATCATGCTAGATGTTAGAACTGTAAAAATATATATAAAACATACTTAGATTCTAAGGGACAAACGACTGCATATATGCCATGTACACATCTATGCATGTTATCTTCAATCGTTTGCTTTGAATCATAAGATTAGTCAATGCAAGGATTGAACTAGGGGTTCTTGACCTTAGCAATCTAACAATCTCATCAAAGGTGTTTGTAAACAATGCCATGACATATTTAGACATGTAAGAAGGGTGAAGGAAAATAAATCTACAGATACATTATGTCACTTCATTCTCACTCAACCAAGTTCATTCCAATGTATCAAATCAAGGTTGTTTCACTTGTGATTAATTTAAGGGTTGACCTAGGAGAATGTAATCTTAGTAATCTAACAATCTCCTCAAAGTTATTTGCAAATAATCTCATGACATATCTATACACAAGGAAGGTGAAGGTGAATAAATCTACAAATACATTATGTCAATTCGTTCTCACTCAACCAAGTTCATTCATATGCATCAAATCACAATTGTTGCACTCAAGTTCAAGCATATGAAACTCATATCTAAACAATAATGAATTAGGCATCTAAACAACAACGAATAATAGATCTAAACAACAACAAATTATGCATTAAATTACAATAAGTTATGTATCTGAGATAGTGATGACTTCAAGTACATAAATTTCTAGATTGTGGAAAAATATTCTTACAGTACATAAAAAACATTTATTCATCATTATTTCCATAGCTAAATGCATCTATCCTCATTTAATTTCTAAATATTTATTTTATGTTTATTAAATCTAGATTAGTGTAGCATTGTAAATTAAATCCCTATATAATTTCACGATCGCTTAGGCCTCATTTTGGTGATTATGGCCATTTAAGCTTGATCATGGTTGAATTTTCTCTAGCTTCAATTTGGTGACTTTATTTGCCTCTAGGACATCGACCTTGATTGGGCATTTTGGGCACCCTTGACATGCTTAAAGGGGCCCAATTTTGGACAATCAAAACAAGTAGGTGGGAATTCCTCCTCTGTGTCAACCTACTTTGAAATTTTAAATATGTTTCATGAGGAGAGGTATAGAAGCAAGCCCAACCCCCTCATTTGAGATTGATTATCATATCATGTTGTTTAAGAACAATCACATCCTATCTTACATCGTATAATTGAGCAAGCAATCAAACATTATCAAGGCATTGAAGAAGTAAAGCTTAAATCTCAAACATTCAAGATGGCTCAAGAAAATGCAAAGCATGCATGTGAACCTTTCCATGAAGAATTCAACACTAAGAAGATTCGTAAATGTATAACATTCCATTTCAACATTTCAATTTTAGATTTAGCCTCTACCATTTCAAGGTATGCTTTTAATTCCAATTTCAAGGTTAATTCCAAAACTAGAGTTTGACCTACGCAAACTCCTATCAACTTGTAAGATCCCCTGTGGAAACCTTTCAAGCTTTCTCAACTTTCCTCACTGAGCATTTTGTCAAATAGTTTACTTGAATTTTGATTAGATGTTTCAATTTGCACAGTGATAGTGTATGTTGTTGATTTGATTGCTAAAAAATAATTGAATATATTGCAATGATTCACATTCAAAAATTCACATCATAATGCAAATGTGAATGAACAAAATTTTATGTATGAGTACTAGATGTGGAATAACTTATTGATTGAATAGCATAGAAAGTACACCCAAGAAGGAAAGCACCATAAATCATTAAAGAGCAGCTTGCAAATAGATAACTTGTTGACCTTTAATTGCATAGATTATGTTGAACATGAAACTCGTAAGCATTATACAGTTAAAAGCATTATAAGAATGAATCAAAAACTACTCATTATGTGTGCTCGATAATACAAAACAACGACACTAAACACCAAGGCAACTAAATAAAATCTTCTTCTCAAGTCCAAAATCTTTGTCCCAAACATCCTTGTTAATTATTGTAGCTTCGATCAGATAGAATATCATTTTATATAATAACAATAATAATAATAATAATATCAATATGTTGATATTATTATTATTATTATTAATATCATATAAGAAATTGATTTTATCAGATATATTATAATATATAAGAAAAATATAATAATAATAATATCAATATTATTATTATTATTGATAAATTATTATTAATATTATTATTGATAAATTATTATTAATATTATTATTGATAAATTATTATTAATATTATTATTGATAAATTATTATTAATATTATTATTGGTATTATTATGAATATTATTATTAATATTATTATTAATATTACTATTGATATTATTATTAATATTATTATTAATATTAAAATAATACATATCTGAGATTGAATGTTATATCCACTGTCAGCACTGTCGACTTATGGAATGCAATATTAAACCGTGTATTAACATCGATTAATAAAACCTGAGTAATCTTATTATTATCGAGTGTTCACTGAAAGGCATGTGAACCACTGGGAGCAGTCACACCTATGATAGGTGTGACTCCTTAGGAGTCATGTCTATCATAGACATGACTCTTCCCAGTCACTACTTCCTATAAGAAAGGAGTACAGACATAATCGATCATACAACAAATAATAGATATCGATAATTATAAGGTTCATCGAAACAATATAATAAATAGTTTAATTCTCTGAGTTAATAAAAGACATTTAGTTTTCAGATTTTGTTCACCTGCAGATTAAATTGATATAAATTTAGTTTGCATTTACATGGTATCAGAGCCAAGTTAGGAAGGGTCCTAGCAGCAATAGGATTTGAGACATTCAAATTTAATCTGAAAGAACATTTCATTTCCTTATGGCTACTGTAATTTGATTTGAAGACATGCTAGAAGGAGGAAATAATTTCCCATCATGGAAATTTAGAATTATGATGATATTAAAAGAAAACAAAGTTGAGTCATTTGTGAAAGACAATAAACCAGAACCAGAGAATGACCCGAAGAAAACAACATGGACTGAAGGAAATGAAAAAGCCATGAAAATCATAGTTGATGGAGTTAGAGATCATATCATACAAATTTTGACAAAATATGAAACTGCATATCATATGTTTAAAGCACTTGAAAGTACGTATGAAATAAATAACTCCAGTAGAACCTTGGCCCTTAAGAGAGAAATCAATCATATAAGTATGAACAAAGGAGAATCTATCAATGCATATTTTATGAGGATATCAACTCTAAGGGATCAATTATCAACTCTTGGATATCAAATTGAAAGTAAGGAGCTAACACTTATCGCCCTAGATGGCCTACCAAACTCCTGGGAAACTTTTGTTCAAGGCATTAGTGCGAGGTCTAAATTCCCAAAATTTAACCGATTAAGATCAGACTGTCTTCAAGAAGAATCAAGACAAACAAAGAAAGGGTTCAATCAAAAGAACATAGATGAAGATCTTCATGTCTTGAATGCAAACTCCCACAAGAAAGGAAAGAAAAAGTTCTTTCAAAAGAGAAAAAGCCATCCCGAGAAAGGTTCTTCCAAGAAAGATTATTCTAACATCCAATGTTTTAGATGCGACAAATATGGGCACTATGCAGTCAAATGTCCTGACAGAACCAAGCAACAAGCATCATATGCCAAAGTAAGAAAGTCCAAAGGGAAGCATGAACCTGAGAAATATGTATTCTACTCTACACTTTCACATCAAGTATCAACTAAATCAAACTCATGGGTCATAGATAGTGGTTCATCAAGGCACATCACAGGATTCAAAGAACTCCTAGACTCCATGGTAGAAGAAACTAATGAAGAAGTAACAATTGGAGATGATTCTGCACATCCAGTCAAAGGTGTTAGGACCTACACTATCAAATTAAAACCTGGCATCTCAATTCAACTCATCGGAGTACTATTTGTCCCTGGCATAAAAAGAAACGTGGTCTCCATATCCTCACTTGAAGATAATGGATATAGATTACCTTCATGGATAGTAAAGTGTTGGCATGACCAAAGAATTCTACAATCAAGAAAGCTAAAACTATAGGACATGGACAAGGTTATTTGTACGAGTTATGTACTGAACCAAATCTAGTACTAATCCATGAAGTTGTAGACTCTAATGAAATATGGCATAGAAGATTAGGACATCTCAATTTTTGTACCTATCTTCTATGGAAAAGTTAGTCACAAGTGTACCTAAACTTAAACAATATAATTAAAGGGTATGCAAGGGGTGTGCCTTAGGTAAAAATACTAAGGGGACTTTTCAAAATAGTACTAGAAAAACAAACAATGTCTTAGAGTTAGTCCACTCAGACTTATGTGGACCCATGTATGTACCTTCTCTTGGAGGGTTTCTATACTATATAATATTTATTGATGACTTCTCCAGGAAAACATGGATCTACTTTCTTAAATGTAAAGAATCACAGGAGATTCTTAAAAGATTCAAAGAATTCAAATCCCTTACGGAAAATTCTTCTGGGAGAAAAATAAAAACCTTAAGGACATTTAATGGAAAAGAATACACATTAGACATTTTTAAAGAATTTTGTATAAGTGTTGGGATCAAGAGGGAGTTCACTGTTCCTTACAACCCTCAACAAAACAGCATTGCTGAAAGGAAAAATAGAACAATTGTAGAAGCTGCCAAGGCCATGCTACTTGATCAAAATATAGAAACTTCACTTTGGGCTAAAGCTTCTAGTATTGTAGTCTACATTCAGAATAGATGTCCTCACTCCCATATTGATGACAAAACTCCCGAAGAAGCCTTCACAGGTATAAAACCCGACATTAGTCACTTAAGAATATTTGGGTGTCCTATCTACATTCATGTACCCAAAGAGAAAAGGACTAAATTAGAACCTTCTGGTAGAAAAGGTATTTTCGTAGGCTACAGTGAAACTTCAAAAAGTCTATAGAATATACATGCCTGGTCATAGACATATTGAACTAAGCAGAGATGTGATTTTTGAGGAAGATGTAGCTTTTAAAAGGGCTAGAAATTCCATTGAGTCTAAAATTCAAACTTCCCACATGGATCTAGAAGAGGACCCCACCCCTAAGATTCAGAGGGAGTGTTTTGAGGAAGATAGAAATGAAGAACAAATCATTTCTTTGGAGAACCCTAAAAGAAGACCACTTTGGGCTACCAAAACAATGGAAGAAGCAAAGACTTATGCTGCTCCATCAGAGACTTTTAGAGAAATTAAAAGACCTGAGAGATTATCTAGTTATGTGGCCTTAATGAGTGAACTCATAAAATCTGAACCTACCAATGTTACAACACCAAGTATGGAAGGATGCCATGACAGAGGAATATCAATCCATTCTGAAGAATGATGTATGGGAGATAGTACCTAGAGAAAAAGAGAAGTCTGTTGTTTCTTCTAAATGGCTCTTCAAAATCAAGCATGTTGCAGATGGAAGTATAGAGAAATATAAAGCAAGATTTGTAGCCAGAGGTTTTTTACAGCAAGAGGGAATTGACTATGAGGAAACATTTGCACCAGTTGCACGATACACCTCAGTGAGAGCAGTCCTTGCCATTGCAGTAGCCAAAGGATGGAAAGATCATCAGATGGATGCAAAAATTGCCTTCTTAAATGGAACCATTGATGAAGAAGTCTACATACAACAACCTGAAGGATTTGAAATTCACAATGCAAAATCACATGTGTGTAAATTAAAGAAAGCTCTATATGGACTTAAATAGGCTCCCAGGGCCTGGTATGAAATGATTGACAAATACCTAATGGGATTAGGTTTCTCTAAAAATAATGCAAATCCAAATCTCTACTTTAAACAAAGCAAAGGTGATATATTAATATTAATATTAATATTATATGTTGATGGTCTATTGATTCCAGGAGAAGATCACCTTATTGAACAATGTAAGAAAGACCTGGCCTCATAATTTGAGATGAAAGACCTAGGTCTCCTTCACTATTTCCTTGGACTTTAAGTCTAGCTGAAATCAGATAGTATTGTTCTAAATCAAGGCAAGTACACTATTGATATATTAAAGAGATTTGGTATGATGAACTGTAGACCTATGTCAATTCCCATGGAAAAAAACCTTCATAAACTAAAGGAAGTGACAACAGATTCTCCATTAGCAGATCCCTCTCTCTACAGACAGATAATTGGATCCTTAATGTATGTGGTTATTACCAGACCTGACATTTGTTATGTTGTAAATGCCTTGAGTCAGTTTATGTGTGAGCCCAAGGAGATACATATTGTGGCTGCGAAGCATATATTAAGATATCTTCAAGGTACTAATAATTATGGTCTAAAGTATGAGAAGGTTGACTTAGATCTTCATGGATTCACATATTCAGATTGGGTTGGAAGTGTAGCTGACCGAAAGAGTACCTTTGGATGTTGTTTCAGCTTAGGATCAACTATGATATCATGGATTAGCATAAAATAGTCCTCAGTAGCTCAGAGTTCTACAAAAGTGGAATATATTGCAGCATCCATGGTTGCTAGAGAAGCAGTTTGGCTCAGGAAACTACTTGTGGGATTATTCAGTAAACCTCTAAATCCAACTATCATCCACTGTGACAATCAAAGTTGTATCAAGTTGTCAATGAATCCTATATTTCATGATAGATCTAAGCATATTGAAATTCCTTATCACTATGTGAGAGACATGGTGGAAAGGAATGTAATCCAATTGGAATATATCGGTATAGGAGATCAAACAATAGACATCCTCACCAAACCCCTTCTCAAAGTGAAAGTTGATCACTTCATAAAGAAGCTTGGTATGATTGAAATGTAAATTTTTTATTTGTACTAATATATTAAAGATGTTTTATGTGTAAACTTCTTTTGTCATATGTGTGACTCTATGACTTTATGGGCCTACCACTCCTGTGTATGTTTCTAAAAGGTGACAACTTTTTGGACAACTAACACTTGTATTTTTAAACATTATAAGGTGATGATCTTATAATGTTTAGTAGACTGATATCACGTGACTTGATATCAGCAGTTATGGTAGACATTATGCGATGTAATGTCAGTGCACATACCATAACTAGGATATATAAGGAGAATGTAATGTTCTCGAGCATAGTATATCCTTAGTATCACGAGATAGGTGTTAATTCATATCATGAGGTATGTGATATGTAATACTATTTATCACGAGATATGTGATAATTCATATCACGAGGCATGTGACATGTGATTCTATTCATCACGAGATATGTGACGATTCATATTATGAGGTATGTGATATGTAACATTATTGGTATCATAAGAGATACTTTGTATCATGAGATATGTGACACTTCATAAGAATGCTTATTGCATAAGTTGAGTAACTTATTATAAGTGATATATCATTATAATATGTATATCCTCCCGAGCTAAGAGGGAGTGCTAATTATTGTAGCTTCGATCAGATAGAATATCATTTTATATAATAATAATAACAATAATAATAATATCAATATGTTGATATTATTATTATTATTATTATTATTATCACATAAGAAATTGATTTTATCAGATATATTATAATATATAAGAAAAAGATAATAATAATATCAATATTATTATTATTAATATTATTATTGATATTAAAAGAATACATATCTAAGATCGAATGTTATATCCACTGTCAGCACTGTCGACTTATGGAATGCAATATTAAACCGTGTATTAACATCGGTTAATAAAACCTGAGTAATCTTATTATTATTGGGTGTTCATCAAAAAGGCATGTGAACTGCTAGGAGCAGTCATGCCTATGATAGGCATGACTCCTTGAGGAGTCACATCTATCATAGACATGACTCTTCCCAGTCACTACTTCCTATAAGAAAGGAGTGCGGACAGAATCGATGATACAACAAATAATAGAAATCGATAATTATAAGGATCATCGAAACAGTATAATAAATAGTTTAATTCTCTAAGTTAATAAAAGACATTTAGTTTTCAGATTTTGTTCACCTGTAGATTAAATTGATATAAATTCAATTTGCATTTACAATCCTTCTTAGTAGATTCTAAGAATGGAGCCAAGCACAAAATCCTCTATGCAATTAGAGTGAAATCTAAAATGGTCTTGCATTTTATAAATGTGTATCACCCTTCTAGAAGAAATGAATCTTAATAAAAATTCAAAGAGGACACCATGCTTCACTTAGTAGTTCCACGCATAGATTGAGCATACATCAAAAGTCATCTTCAGGATCAATTAGTTGGTACCAAAACCCCATTACCTCCGCATATAAGAACCACAACACTTTGAAAAGGAATTCTTATGAAACAACAAAATGGGAACCACACCACAATATTTTCTCACCCATCATTAAGGTAGAAAATATGTACACCTAACAAAGATCTTCAAGGTATTTTTGCAACTATGGACAGTGATTTGGAGATTTTACTCCCAATTTGCAGCTATGAGATGCTTATACTTTTTCATTTTCTTCCCTTTGATGGCATAGCAACAAACCCAAAACAAATCTTCCACCAATGACTATAAAGACTATGCTCAAATTGAAGAATTTGAGCCAACTTTAAATCAAATGCTCTAAGCATTTTTTTTGTCTAAGTATAAGAGATCTCTACCAAGCATACATTGAGGTAATAATAGTTCCCTCTTTAATTACATCGACGCATCCCATTTGCTTCATAGAAAGATTAATACCCACTACAATCTATAATAAGGAACCAAGTCACATAATATGAAACCTAAAATATAGCTTGAAACTTTATAATTTCTCTTTGTTGAAATGTCACAACTTGGCATATAAAACAACAAAATAACCTTCAACAAAACCTATGAATTGATTAATAAAAGAAAATCAAATAATCTCAAGGCCAATGCCAATTTGAAATAATAGTTTGGAAAATAATTTGTAAATAATTCATATCTTTGGCCAAACTATCAAATTAAATTACTAAAATTTATCTTTGAAAGACAATTAACCAATACAAATTTATCTCAGCATGAGATTTCATAAAATTTCCATAAAACCTCTGTGATATCTCCAACTGAAACCTCTAACATATTTGAACATTGAAGGGAAATGGTGAACTCTAATATGAATCCACTCCAATGATGAATTGGGTTTTCATCCAATCCACAAAGAAATTCCAAGGGTTTTCATCCTTAGATTTCATGAACTAAAAGTTAGAAGTTCTCAAGCTCTATGAGAGAAAATAATAAAACCAAGCATATCTTGAATGAACCTCTCATTATTCTCTTATACCCCATTATAGAAACTCTTGGCTTCACCTATGTTTTTCCTCTTGATTTTCCTTTTACTTTGTCTTTTTATCCCCCCCCCCCCCCCCATTTTAATTTTATTTGAACTCGACAAAATAATAATAAAGTGACTTTATTAACTTTTCACTTTACTCACCATAAAAGTCACTTCAATACTTTATTAAATAAATTAAATAATATTACCCTTATGATTTACTTTTGATGGGTAATATTAAATAATTAATTAATTAATTTTACAACCTTATTGAATACTTATATTTCAAGGTCACATTAGAAGGGGACATCACACAACCCAATAAATTTTCTCTTGTGCATGTGTTGGTGACAAAATATGAAGACACGTATTTGGAAGAGAAAATAAACCCCTACAAAACCAACTTTTGTAGAGGTGAAAAAATAACGTCAATGTCTCTTTGAAGTGACAACATCCAACACTTTTTTTAAAAAACTTTTAAGGAGCATTCTAAGCAACATCTTGATGTAGGAAACATAATTTATGTCCACATTCAACATTCCTAGGTTAATGTTGCTTTGAACCAACATTGACCTCCACTTCCAGAGTTAAGGTTTAGGCACATGTTTCTCTCTCCCTCATCTTTCCAAAACTATATTCCATGTTTGCATATCTAATTTGATGCTTTTTCGACATGTTAATTATTGTCAATTATACACCTTTGGCCCTAGATCTAGAATTTATTTCTTATCTTTAAATAGCTCATTTTCAACTCAACCAAAAAGTGTTGAATTCACCTTGTACTTAATTATTTTCAATTGAATTTGAGGTTGAGCCTTTGGATCCACTCTCCTTAATACAATCAAAAGGGAAATAAGTCTAGTTTTTGGTTTGTATGCATAGCCTAGTGAGCACCCATTTCCTTCACCATTTTAGTTAGCATGTTTTAATATGTTGAATAAAGATAAATTCATAGAGATACAAGCATACTTGTTTCACCTTTATTTAATTGTTGTGAATAATATATCTTGACCTTGCAACTTATTTTGAGAACATTAGCACACAAATATATAATGTGTAGTGTTCTAAAGGTCAATTTTTTGGCCCAAAAAATGTCAAAATATATCTTAATCAAAGCAAATTATTGAAGGCAACATGGACCTCTTCGAGATATTTAGTTTTAAAATGGGGCTAACTAATCTTCTTTTAAAAAAAATTATGGCCTCAAACATTAAAAAAAAGTAAGATCACATAAGAGGGTTGTAAGAGGGAGTGTCGTGGACCCACATTTCAACTCATGTGTCAATATTTTAATTTATTGTAGGTATTATTTTTAATGGTATTTACTTTATTGCATATATGTATTTGGAGTTCTAAGATGGTTTATTAAGAAGCTTTAGTTGTTTGATATCACTTTTGTTGTTCTTTCAATATGTTGTTTCTTCTAGTAAATTATGATTGTTTCCTAGTAAGGCATAGATCTTGGAAATTTTCACCATTCACCCCAAAATAGTTGAGGAATAGGGGCCGTAATTTTCATGTAGTGATCTATTTAGGGAAGCATGATATATTTAACTTTGAGAATCATATTTTGTATACCTAAATCTTGCAAATTTATAATGATGTATTTATTAACTTGATAGTTTTTATGCCTAGCAAGATATTCTTTGGTCTACTAATATACTTTGGGGCCAAGTGTATTACAACACTTTTTTTCAACACTTAAAATTATTCTTGTTTGTGTGTTCAAGTGTTGTACCTATTAAGTTATTATCTTAGGTTCTAAACATAGATGTTACTTAAGTTTAATTAGGGACCGCATAGGAACATTCCCACTTTTGGCAATGTTATCACATTATCATTTTTCCATCTTTGGCAGGTAATCCACCTTTAGTGGACATGTGACACATTCATTTTTCCACCTTTGGAGGGTGATCTGCCTTCAATGGATGTGTTACACTATCAATTTTCAACCTTAGGTGGGTGATCCACCTTTAGTGTGTTGATGAATTGTAGCTTTAGTCGGATTAATCCTATCAATGAAAT